>CAJVPT010001169.1:0-22977 GCA_910592055.1 Acaulospora colombiana
CAATTTGTATTTATAAAAACTGGATCAGATTGAATCTAGTTAAAATTTGATCTGATTCGATCCATTGTGATCACTACTATTCAATATCAAAAATTAGATTCAAAATTTAGATTTTGATACATTTGTGATAATTAATACTAAATAATAGAATATAAAAAAACTAAATTAGATTGATTAATTGCATTTCTATTAATAATTATGATTGTGGAGATAGTGAAGAATTGCAAGTTTATTTTTATTTTATTGCCAAATTAGGAAATTCAATATGATCACTCTTTATGATCAATAGGTGATTGTTTTTTGAAAATCAAGAACATTATTCTATTTATATAATTTGTGGCATTTTTGATATGCTATAAAACTAACAAACTGATCTAATAATTCAAGTTTATTGTTAACAATATACAAAGATCCACAAAAGAGCTCAAATTCTTTGTCATCAATTTTAAATAACATCAATTTCATAAATTTTAATAGTGCATCTGTTGCCTTATTCAATAAATTAAATCAAATTCTATAGTTTATAATCAACAACAAAATTCATATAAAACAATTATCTAAAAATTTGACAAAATTTGATAAAAATTCATATTTTAGTACCAAATAATCTTCAAATATATCATCCATTTCTTTATTATCATCAACTTTGGATTTATCATTTTCAGAACTTGTATTATTCAATCTTAAATTTTGTTGATTGTTACTTAATAATATAATTTAACTTAATGAAATATTTCTTGTTCTGTATCAAAGTGTGAATTCTTTGTTTGTCATATATTTACTTTTTGGTTTTCGATATCTATAGGAAAATTCTGTTCATGGATTAACAAATGATCTATTATATTTACTACAGTTGCAAGTAATTCTTGTTTTTTTAAGATTTTTTTTAAACTTTATTAAGTAAAATGAAATTAATTACCTTTATAATATTTTGAAAATTGGCAAATAGTAATATAAAGTGACAAAATTGTGATTTATATATTATATAGCTTTAAATTGTAATAAAATACAAGTATAATATAATGAATAATATATAATATAATATAATATATAACTTCAAATAGTAATATAATATAATAAATAATAGTATAATATTGTATACAGTCTGAATTGTATTTAAAAAATATGAATAATTTTATTTAAATATCTCTTTAATTTAAAATTTTTTACAATATCTAAAATGTCTGAACAAAAAAAATCAACTGGATATGCTTTTTATAGAGAATAATTACTTTCATCTTCGCAAACTTTACAACCTTCTCTGCTATTATAAACTTTCTTTGCATCAATTGCATTAGAAACAATAATTGTTCATTCAGTTACACCTGGTGCTGAATCTTCAATCTATACTATAACTGCTAAATTGCATAGAAGAATGCTATCTATTGTATTGTCTGAAATATTGGTATCTAAAGTTGCATAAATATTAATACCAGATATTGAATTGTTGCCTAAAACTTAAACTAGAGAGGATATTAAAAAAGGTTAAAATTAAATTATTGCCAAATTATTAAAATTTATCTTTATTAAACAAATAATTTATTTAAAAAATAAAGAATTATGCATATGGGTTGAAAAACTAGAAAGAGAAAATGTTGAATTTGTAAAACAATTAGATCTAATGGAATATATTAACAACAAGTTTTTCAAAAAATCAGAACAACAAAAAAATGAACTAGAAAATTTAAAAAAAGAAATTAATCAGCTCAAATCTGTGGAATCTAAACTTGATCCCATAGTTATTGTAGAATTTAGATCAACCAATATATCAAAATCTAAAAGTTTGCCAAGTTTAGAAAAATGTTGAAGAATTCAATCTAGAAAAAGTAGTAAAGAGAAAAAACCAATAAAACTAATTATTGAAGATAATCTGAAACTAGAAGAAGTAGGAGCAGAAATGAAGGCCTTAATGAAAACTATTTCTGATAAATATAAATTGAGTGTAGATAAAGTTTTTTTGAGTAATATGAATAAAAAAATATTATAAAAGTTGATACCTGAATTAATAAAATCCATGGTTTCATATTTTAATCACTTATAAAAGCAAATAAATAAATGGTTAGGTATTTTATATCACATCAAAGAGAAAGATATTGGAAGGTAGAAACTGGAAACTAAAAGTGGACATTTATATGCAAATAAACAGTTAAATAAAGTAAGATTAATAATATTCTGAATTTATACTATTTTAAAGTATTAATTTTTAATTTAATAATTAAAAAAAGGGTATGAAGAATTAAAAGTATACAGTTGCTTATTAAACGAAAGTTAAAAAAAGTTGACAAATATCAGAATAAATTAACTAATATAATTAAAGAAATAAAGATATATTCACTTGAAAAAAGTGTGACTAATTTAAGAAATTATACTAAAAGAAAAATATATGTATATGATTACAGTTAATATTCTAAAGAGGTATTTTTTGACAAAATTTTTATACTGAATAATAATAATATTAATATAATTACTTATAGTTAAAGAATTTGTTGAAATATTTGGATAAACATTTAAAATCAATTCTAGAATTCTAATTGACTCATAAATAATATTGTGATGATTTATATTTCTATGACATGATGTCACCAAAAAAACTTGCTGAATTGGATATATAGTTTGAAAGAAATTTTGAACTGTGAATGAGAAAAAGAAATAGGAAAAGAAAAAAAATCGATAGTTAAATTCAAAAGATGAAAAATTACTGAATATAAGGAATTATTAATATATTTAGAGAGTGAGAAACAAACTAAGGAAAATGTATGAATGGGTGACATTTGAGGGCAGTTAGATTAGAAAAAAAAAGCAAAAAAATTCAGAAAACATTTAGTATAATAAAACCAATTGGGACTAGTTTAAAAGAGTCAAGTCAAGATCTTTAAAGGAAAAAGAAAAACAAGTGAAAAATAAAGAAAAGGGGAAGAGAAGGAAGAGAAAAATAATAAATAATTTAGTTAATTTTTTTTTTTTTAAAGAACGAAACAGGCCTACTTTATTAGTATAGTATTGAGACATATTACTTGATTCAGTAAAGCAATTTTACAGACTCATTTTTATATGTTATATATTACTATATTACTAAAAAGTTAATTGGTTAGTAAAGAACCCCTTATGGCATGTTGCTTCTATTATAGAAAACTAATGTGCCTAGGCTTCATTAGTACATTCTATTAGGATTTGAAAAAAATTTTGTATTTCCATGATTATCTTCTCCAACATATCATTTTAAGTTTTATGTTGCTTTGCTGTTGTATCTCCTTTTAATGTCAAGAATTTGTTTTGTTTTCATTTTTGTTTCTTGACTTTGGTAGTTATATCCTGAGTTTTCTCTCACATTATCATTCTGCAGCATCTATCTAGCCAGATGTAGTATGTTATGAATCTGATGTATTTGGTGATTAACCTGATTGTATCTGCCAGCTTGTTTCAGCCTAGCCTATCTACAATGAGATCATTTAGAGTCCTGCTGATCCCTACTTTAAAAATTAGAGCTTTTAATTGTTGTGTATTTATTTATATCTTTTGTGTGATATCTATATATTGATCATTAATTTCTCTTTTGTTCTTTATCTCTTTGATAATGCACTTATTGATTTCTTTGTAGATGTTTATGCCATGGTGCTTGCAGATAAAGAGGTGTTTATTGTCTTTGTCACTCAAGCAGTTGGGCATTAATTATTCTTGTATAGGTCAGGTGACCTTTTGTGTAGTCTGTGCATTGTGGGTAGTTCTTGATTCTAAAGTTTTATTGTAAATGTTCATTAGACATGATTTCACCAGTCAGTGTGGTCTGAGGTTATTGCTGTAGGATGGATGTTTCTGAGACTCAGTTTCCAGTTGATTTCTTTTCTGATTTGTGAAGTTATTGTTTGGTTTCATTTTAGGTTGATCCAGTTGGAGGTGTGTGTAGCCTATCAGATTAATTTGATAGTTTTACGGATCAGTTTTGGTATCTCTAATCTTTTGTTAAAATAGAAACTAAGCAGTTTTTGGTTAAAGGTATGTGTTGTGAGCATTGAAGATTATTCTGTTACGTGTTTTTTTAATACTTTTTGTGCTAGTATATGTGCTTAAGTGTACATTGGATCTTTGTCCTTTATGGATGTCTTCTGCCATGTGATATGTTGGTGAAGCTATTCTGAGATTTCATTTATATTAGATATGAGTTGCACTTCTTCTATTTTGTGTATTGGACCCTTTTGTGTGAGTTTCCCTATGTTCTGGATCAGAAGTTAAGAGTCTGTGAAGAGGATATTTGTTTGTTGTGACCTGCAACTACTATTGCGATGGTTGCAGCTATAAACTCAGCTCTAAATGCTGATGCTTAATCTTTAACTTTGAGGTTAAACTGTGTGTTTTTTATTTTTGCAGGTAAAGATTATACCAGTTCCCATTACTTGCTGGTTTGTTGAGTTGTTGAAAGCTCCATCTGTGTAGATTTGAAGAGATGTTTTGTCTCAGAGTGTTTTAGTGATTTCATTGTATTTTCTGGTTGTTATGTCATCCATTAGAAGCAGTAGTTTCAGAAGATTAATGTTTGTTTGCCAATTGGAAATTTCCACTGCTTCTATCTTTTAATTTGACATGTTTCACTATCTTTCTATATATTTGTGAATGCCACATCTGCTGGCCGATTGTGGATTATTGGGATGGTTAGAGATGGATATCTTGATCCCTGGGATAGTGACTATGGTGTGTTTTGAGATTTCGATGCAGCAAATGTTCCCTTTTTTGTCCTGTGTGGTTGTTAGATTGCATCCTTTGCATGGTTCTATTAGTGAGGAGTTGGTTTGATTGTAATGTCTAATCTTGATCTCATGGCATGATTTACTTACTACTTTTCCCATTATCAGCTGATTGTTTACTTGAGAGATGCACTACTTGAGACTTTCATAGTCATTGTGTGTCATCTGGATTTGGGCATTTGGATTAAGTACTGGTGCAATTATTCTTTGTTGTAGTACATTGTCACTTGTAATTCTGAGTTTCTTATATCAACTTGGTTCTTTTCTTTTGTTCGTCTTGTTACTGATTAGTCCTATTTGATGCCAGTTAATTGTTTTCATTTGGAAAGTATCCAGGATATGATTGATATGTGATATCCTGTGTGTCCTAAGTTGGGATCAGTGTTTGTGTATCCATTCAGAGTCCATAAAGAGTTCAATATGTATTCCTTAGGATTTGATAGTCATGTCTTCAGGACATGTGATATGGATATTGAATTCTTGAATCATTCTGAGACTATCTTGTAGGTGGTTGTATGTTGGTTTATGCACTTCTGGGTAGTCTTCTAGGATACTTTTGTCTTGCCATGCCATCCATTGAAGTTGGTTGATTCTGAGTCTTGTGACCCTTCCTGCTGTGATGTCACTGTAGTATAATTTTTGTAAGTTTGCTGCAAATTTCTAACATAACCTTGAGTACATTTCCATAATGTTGTATATCATAAGTGAGTATATTATTGAAGTGGAACATATTGCTACTAGCTTGACCCTTTGTCAGAAGTTTTATCTGATTAGAGTGTCTATCTTAATAACTTTTGCTTTTGTTAGTATTATGTTTTGTGTCAAATATTCAATTTGCAGGAACAGGATGCTGTTTATAATGTATCGGTGCATCTTGTTTGTCATTCCCTTCCATTTGGTTGTATTACAGATTGTTTTGACTTTTTGTTTGATTAAGTGTTATTGATATTTTTTTTCTGCTTTTGTTTTATGCCATATTCCTAGAACTCTGATTGCTACTGTATTTGTGTTGGGTTGTATCAGTTGATCTTGGAAGAGTAGTAATTCTTTTGGCCCATTAAGAATTAGGAGGTCTGATTTGATTGGATTCACAGTGATATCATTGAGGTGGTAGAAGGAGCTGCTGGCGATAGTTATCAGCTCCAAGTCCTCTCAGTTTTGTGTTATGAAGATTGTATCATCTATATAAGTTGCAATAGAGATATTGATATTGCCTTTCTTCCTTTCCTTGTTAGTCAGTTGGTATTCTTTCATTTTACTTATATGGCTGATGAGAGAGTTGTAATATATTCTCCATAGTAGTGGAGAGATTGTATTGCCTTGGTTAATTCTTTCTTGTACTATATAAGGATCTGTGTCTTCAAAGAAGGTTATTATTTTGTTTTATCTATTTGTAAATGCGTATTCTATAAGTTTGATGATTTTTGGGAGAATTTTGATTCTCTGCATTGCTTAAGTGAGTCTTTTGATGTTGACTGTATTGTATGCTTTACTCATGTTCTGAAAAAGCATATAGCAGGGTTTTTTGTTTTCACGTGCATCTTCTAATATGTTGTTGATTATACAGATGGGTTCTCTTGTGCTTAGCTTCGGGAGTGCTACCCAGTTGTGTTCCAATAAGATTTCATAATGAGTCAATACTTGGTTTAACCTTTTAGTGATGATTTTGAAGAAAATCTTTTTGCTGTCTCCATTAGTGTGATGGGTCTGGTGATATTGATGTCATACTGCCAATCTTTTAATTTGGGGATTGGGTAGATTGTTTCCTGTTTCCATTCTTTTGGGACTGACTCATCCTTTATTATTCTATTGTATAAAAGTGTAAAATTGTGTATCATGTTTTCTTCTAGCTTTTTAAAGACTATGTATAGTATCTCTGATGGTCCTGGAGCTGATTTGTTGCTCATCCCTGCTATGACTTCTTGTACTTCTTCCTTCTTAATTGGGACAGTTATTGGGAAATACCATTTTTCTGAGATCGTGCCAAGTGGGTTGTATTATCATTGCCAAATTGTTGCTTTATAATTGTGAATATTTCTCTTCTTAGTCCATGACTCGAAGTGTAGGTGAATTGTATCTTTTATTGCTTCTGGCTCACTGATAACTTGTCTTTCTCCTTTTGTATGATCTATAAGTCATGTGTTTAGAATTGACCTTATAATTCTTTTTTTATCAGTTTCTAACATTGCTCTCTTGTTTCTTTAAAGTGTTTGATATCCTTGGTGATTCTATTAGCACTACCGAAAAGCAGAGGAATGTAAAACACTGCCTTTCTCTATGTGTTATTTGAACTTGTTCCTTTTCATTTTTATTATTAGGTCCAAACCATTTTTGTATTCCAGCTTGTCCATTGTGGCTGATAATTCTGGAAGTGGTATGGTTTAGATTAGGGCTTCATATAGTACTGCAATTTCTCTTTCTGTCATAACCTTTCTTGCATTGTTTTTGTATTTTTTCCACATGTGTTTTTTTAATTTGTTGAGTTGAAGGATAAGAAATGGATTGTTGTGTGAAACTGTTCTGTGCTGTTGATATTGTCATTCTTTTATTTTATCTATATGTTTATTGACTGTGTGTAGGATCTTTTCTCTGAAGCTATACCAATATTGGTCGATTGTTTTATACTGGTTTTGTATAATGTTCTGCCATTCATTTGCAAACTCTTCCATTTCCTCAGTAAATTTTTCCCATTGTTGTGAACAAGTACTGTTCCAACTGAATCTGGTATTACTATATGGTCTGTGATGTCTTCTATTTTTCTTAACTAGTTATTATGATTCGATTATATATGTCTGTGTCTGGTGATCAGTATCAAGACAATCTTTCCAACTATTGTGGATATATGTGTCTATTGATACCCATATTGGTCTGAAGTTGTATCAAATGCTGTCTATCCTGCTTGCAACATTATGTGACTGCCATGTGTATTCTTTTTTGTTTGGGTTGTGAAATCTATATGAGTTGATGAAGCCTTTTTCGCTAAGTATATTGAAGAACTTGTTGTGTTTTTTATTATGTATCTTGCAGTTTTTATTGAATTTATCTATGCTTGGATTATGGTATGTGTTGAAATTTCCAGTGATAATCGTATGCCAGTTTGAACTGTTATGTTAACTGACCCACATTAGTACTTTTTGTTAAATCTGTTATCTTTTTTTGCCTGGCTGAGTAGGTGAATAGATTTCAATAATTTTGTAGTATTGTTTTTGGGGGAAGGCCAAGTTGATGTGAAGGAGTCTGCCTTCTAGTTCCATTTTGTTGATCATATATATTGCGAGATCCTTTTTTATTGCTATTCCAACCCCTAATCCTAGTGATTTGCTGACTGTCCACCATGATATATATGCTTTTGTTTTCCAGAATTGTGTTTTTTTTAGTCCATTTGTTTCTGTTGAGACTATTATATCCCATTGGTATTTTTCCCACATTTTGAACCAGATTTCTCTTTTGTCTGCTTGTGTTAATCCTCAGCAGTTGAGTGTTGTAATTGTCCAGTAGGGTTTGTTTGTGTTAGGTGTTTGTTGGTTGGTACTGTTACATTGTGGGAGTGGATTTTCTTCTATTTTATCGTTGAGTCATTGCTATGTTTTTGTTATGTATTGTTTGAGTTGTTTTGTAGTTGTGGGTCTCTCCTTATTTTTGTTTTGATTATATGTTTGTGTTGTGGACTGGTCAGTTGATTTTTGTTTCTTTGGTTGTTGCATATTTGCTTCTTGAATAGTTGTGTTGCTAGGGTCTTTATTGTTGTCATTGTTGCTGAAGTTGTTGCCTATATAGTTTTCTATAATTAAATGAATTTTTGAGTGGTGGTGTCTTCTCTTATGTCATGGGGATCCGTTTAGAGATTGTGTTGACTAGTGCTATCATTGTCTAATCCATGTTGCCAATAGATTTATGTAACTAATGTTGTTGTTGTAGGATGTTCGGTGTGAAGTTTGGTGTTGTTTGTTCCTTGTCCTCGATGTTGTTGTTGTAGAATGTTCTGTGTGAAGTTTGGTATTGTTTGTTCCTTGTTCTCAATGTTGTTGATCTCTTGAGGGTTTCATTCATGTTTGAAGTATAGATCTTATCCCAGTTTTTCAGGTTTACTATTCATTCATCTAAGTCTGCGACTGTCTCTTTGATTGAGTGGATTTCTTCTTTAAGCTCTTGAATGCAATTGGAGATTTCCTGAAGAGTTTCTTGCCTAAATTTGGGTGACTCCATTGTTTTATTTCTTTCTCTGATTGCAGCTGCATATGAGCCCAGTTTAATTTCTCTTAGATTTTTTGCTTATAAATTTGTATGATATTTGAGGTTTTGGCTGGTTTGTAATGCATATAGAGTTTGCTGTATTTGTCTACTTGTGACTGTTTATACTTATTCCATTGTATCCTCCTTTCTTTTATGTGGCAGTCTTTTTCTAAGTGATTGGGGTTATCATGAATTGCACATAATTTCGTCTCAATTGGGTTCTATTCAACAATGGTTTCTTCTAGGTTATAATTTGTTTCCATTGCTTGATGTATAGTTTGTTCTAATTCAAAACTGATTACTGCATAGCATTTGCATTTGTAATTCATTCTCCATAGAATATAGCAGGTTTTGCCTCTAACTTGTTGGATGATTTGACGGAGGTCAAAGGTATTGGTGCCTGGTGATAGGTTTGTTAGTTTGGTGAAGAAGTTTCCTCTGTTCTTCATCTGTTGTAGATTCCATTGGGAGTCAAAGATTCTGATTGAATCTGCTTTGCATAGTATTCTCCAATTGTTGAGTAGTTTCTCTTTGTCTGTTGTGTTCATAAAAGTGACAGTGGCAGATTGCCACATGCATTGTATGGATACTATAATATTGATAATCTGACCATGTTTGACAAAGAGTTGTTGGAGCTTATGGATTGTTGTGTCCAGGAGGATGTTCCATGCTATGACACTATTTTCCTTGTTAATCCTGTGTGGAATGTTTGGCATGAGTTTGAGTCTAAGATTGTCTGTTTGAGTAGCTGAGTGTTACTTGCATTCTCAGCCAACTGCTAATCACTGAATAAGGTAGTGATGTACTCCTGGTTATCAATTTTCTTACTGTGTATGCTACTTATGCCTTCAGGAGTGTTAAGAGCCTTGGATATATATGCTAGCTTTTAATGTGTTGTTTTCCCGAGAAGTTTATCAGATGGGACGTCAAGTTTAAATCTTTCGCATCTATATCTAATATTCCTGTCAAAGGGGGACTGCAGTCACAGCTTGTATATGTTATTTCTTATGCTTCTCTCTCTAGAGTTGCTGCGGCATTGTTGTTTCTATTCCCCGTTATTTTTGTTAGTCACGAGATTATTCTCGAGCTCCATTTCAATGTCCGCATCTTCTTGGCCATCTCGACCATTTCTATGCAGGGGTTGTTGTGTTCAGAATTGAGGTGGGTTTTATTCATTGAGTTCCGGGTTGGGGTTTTGTGCTGGACTCGAGCTTGACGCTATGGAGTTTATTTCTCCAGGTGGTCACTCCATGAGATTTGCACAGAGACATCCTCTCTGATGGTGTAATACGGGACATTATTCTCCCGCTATTTTCCTTCCCACACATTCATATGTTTCAGTTTTGGCAGAAACTCAAGTTCCGAAAGTTTGGATTTATCTTTGGACTTCTGCTTTCGAGTTCCAAGTGCAAGGTTTCTAGGTTTTGTTCACTCTTTGGCCAGGTCTTCTTCATTATAGTTTGACTGGGTGAAATTGTTTGAGCTCTAAAGGAGCCTTCTTGTGGACATATCTCTTTTGTTTATTTGCTTTGTGATTGTACTTGCTGTACCACCATCAAACGGTGATAATTTAGTTAATTAATTTTATAATTTTTTAATAAATTTTATAAATTTAAAATTTTTTGTCACAATAATTTTTTTGCTAAATTTTTTGCCACAGTATTAAAATTTTTGTCAATTTTTTGCTACAATATCAATTTTTTTGTCAAATTTTTATTACAGTATACAAAAAAATTTTTTTGTCACAAAATGCAAAAATTTTTTTTTTTTGTTACAATATTGCTTAATTTTGTATCAAAAATTTTTTTTTTGCAGTATGCTGATATTTCTTTAATAATTTTTTACTAATATTTTTAATACTGAGTAGTAGTAATCATAAATAATTCATCAATTTTTATATTATTAATTTTTATCAAATTTGGCAATAATTCAGCAGCTGAATAATAAAATTTTGACTAGTAATAATATATATAATTTTTTTTTAGATTTGTGAATCAATAGCACTATGGATATACTTTCAGATCACTATCTGCAAGTTACTGTTTTAATTTTACTTTAAAATGATATTTACAATATAGATTTATTATATAAAATACATACTTATTAATTATATACATACTTGTACATAATATAACCTATTAAAATTTATTATTCAATTATAGTACAATTTAGGTTATATTGTCTTAGTCTTAATTAGTTTTGGTGTCAAATAAGATTCTAATTCTGTTATCTAGAATATATAAAAACTCTAAAGATAAAGTTAAGTAAAACCCTAATTGGTTCAAACCTTTTAACAGATATGAGAAGAAAATTCATATCTTATTAAAATTATACCATATAGAAGATAAAAGAGACTTTAATTACTTTTATCTATAATATGCTATAATAAGAATTAATAGAAGATCATCTCAATTATTAAAACAATAGCTATTAAAAAGGACAATCATTATAGAGGCTGGTGGTTAGTATTAATACCATATTGAAAACTATAGAGAATAAATATATTTAGAAGAAGCTAAATAGTTACCATTAATCAAGAAAAACTTTCTATAAACTAGCTTGCAATAGTAGTTAAAAATAAGACAATGAAAGGTTATATACTATTCAATTATGTAATATTATTAAATTATAGAATATAAAGAATATGACTAAAGGTCTGTACTATCAGAAGTTTCTCTAACCTATTAAGAATTGAACATAATAAGGATTGATTTTGAAAAGTAAAGATGGGTCCCTAAAGGAGAAGGCAAAGATAAAAGTCAAATGTCCCTCATTAGAAAACATTAAAAATTTTAAATTATTAACTATAAAAAAACTATATACAGTTGTTTTCCATTATTCAAATCATTAATTTATAGAATTTTTTTATTTTTGTCTTCATTAAAGTGAAGAGCTATGGATTTTGTCTCTCAAAAAGAAATATAAGTAATCTACGAAATTTTATATATTAAATACTTTAGGGATTCATTATTACCAGGAAGGAATAGATAGTTAAAATAAGTTTTTTTTTTTTTAACAGCTGACAAAGTCATGCCTTGTAGTTTTTATTTAATTATGAATGCTCTCTTATATACTGTCGTGGGCTAAACCGGCAAGTCCGTCACTAAACCATAGTGCCTTGTATAACCCAGTCATCTCACGAATACTCATAAAGAAGAGAACGCCTCCTATAAATAATACTTAGGGAAGGCAGAGGCATGGTAATTAACTTGGCCAAAGGTAAGTGTTTCTTTATTACGTTCTGTTTCTTTGGTATCTCACTAATTCTTATCTCTATTCTCAAGGAGGTCTGTTTTCCTAACACATTCAGCTCTGTCTTTTCGGCATACATTGATAAGCTATTTATACTTTTCTAACTAATAATGAGCTATCTACTTTATAATCGGCTATACTAACCCTAAGTTTTGTTAAACTTTCCATACTTTTTCAGATACACATAGTTCCCTTATCAGTACTTGAGCCTTATCTATAGTTTCTTACCTTGCAACACTCAATCTTTCATGCCAAACTTTTGAGTTTTTGGATTCTAGACTGTTACATGTAAATCGCATCACCCATATGACCCATAATAATATACAAATTTAATTGTGAGAAAATACACTTATAATAAAGAAAAAACTTAATGGTTCAATATCTTTTAAACATTGCAACTTGCTGCAATTCACTCAAAGGGCAAATGGTAGCATGTCATAACTTCATTAACACTAATATTTATATGAAAGAGTAAGTTAAAATTAAAACTATTCTGTAAAATGCTCTTTATGTTTAGATTAGTTAGCATTATATTTAGTTGTTGGAATCTGAGGTCCAAACCCTTATCTCTTGCTTTGCTTCCCTTCCTGGTTCCTTCTTGATTCTTTTATTCTTGTTTCACCTCATCTTCTTGAAAATTTCTTGTGATTTTTTCCATTAACATCTCAGCTTCTACACTTCTTTTTTCTCCTTCCAGAAGTATGTTGTGATTACTTTCATTGCAGTTTTTGTGACCTTTGCATCTCCCACAATTTCTTCTACTACTCTCATTATTTTGTGGGTAATTGCTCCTCTTATTATATCTTTCCATTCTATCTTGCTTGCCCTGTCTATATTTCTTATATGTGTTGATGATTCAAGTAATTGTCTTTATCTGTTCTATATCCATTCTATTTGTTTGTTACCTTCTACTCTTGCTATATATTCATTCATATGGAAGGTTATATACTTTTCCTTCAGTCTTGTTTCATTTAGTCTAAATGTAAAGGGATAGAGATCCTTCTTTTCCTGTCTTTTACATATTGTACAAGTTGGACTTTTGTATAGATGTGACCTTTGAATATTCATATTTGCTATTATTGGATACTCATCTAACAATGTTTCCATCTGAAGTTTTTATCTCTATGATCCTTGTGATCAGTTTGGAGTGATGTTATTTTAGATGGTATTAGTGTCTGCATTGTCATATTCCAGTCTACCTCTTGAGCCTTCTGTCCAGAGAGCTATTTCTGGATGCATTTTAATGTTCTCCACTTGCTGATCAATTTGATTTTGGGAAGTGTTTTCCCTATTGTCTTGAAAAGAAGTTAATAAAGAACTGATTCCATCTCAGTGCTATAATTGCACTGGTAGTATTCAATTCCTGGATCTTGATTCTGTCTTTGTACTTATCTAATATTGTTATTGCTGCTAGTTTGTCTAATGACTCATTTTCCAGATTGCCTGAGTAATTCTTGATCTTCATTTATATTACTATGATGTTTTGTACCAATATAAACTCCTGTATTATATTGACTAGACCTCTGTTTAGAGTTTCTGGTGCTTGGTTCCTCTTCCCTTGCCTTATTCTAATCTTTTTTATTGCATTAATTGCACTTTGACTATCTATGATAATATTTATCCTCTTGTTTATACTTATTATGCTAATCACTGTGGGTATTACTGTCAACTCTGTCATATTGAAAATAATGTGTTCTGTGTTTCTGCTTGAAACCTAACAATTTCTATTCCCTTTTCTATTTGGATTATCTATCCTATTCCCATTCTGCTATCTGCATTCCATTATATAAAAGAATCATCTATGTAAATTTAAAAATTATTATATGAAACTATCTTTTGCACTATTTGTTGCAATCTTATGATTGTTTTTATTGGTGCCCTAAGCTTTTCCCCAATTAGTATCTTTGTGATAGATACTGGGTCTAGGTATATTATAGGTAGTGAATATTTGATATTTGTGTTCTGATCTTTTCCAAAGCAAGTTTTATACCTTGAAGGAAGAATTGAATTCTGTTGATATATGACTATCCCATCCTGCTTCTTGTAACCTAGAGATATGTTCCTTTATACTCTTGTGTACCTTTATATTAATTGATTGTGCCAAGAGTTGGGTCATAATGCACTGCTGTTAGTCCTTGTAGTGACTTCTATATTTTGGATTGTTGAAGAGACAGCCATTATATTTATAGAGTAATGATATTTATTCTTTTCTAGTCATATAATTGACTAGAATTGTTTGATTATCCAATGCTTTCTTCTTTTTTGTTAAAATCATATCCCTGATGACTTCACTTCTGTCTTCCTTAGCTGGCTCTTTGTTATTGTTTATTCCCTTGTATCCAATGTCTTTAGATAGCTCTCTCAAGTTTTTATGCCATAATGATATTCTGCCTTGCTTGCCAAGTCTAACCTTTACTTGTTACCAGGAGAGGAATCTTGTTTTGCTATCATTAAGCAACTGATTATGGAAGATGATTCCTCTGCATCTGAACAAGAATCTATACTTATCATATTATTCCTCTGTGACTATCTATTTGATTGTTGTGCCTTTCATTTTAACAGGCTTTCTGAATTATGCATATTCCACTGAAGCAAGAGTGATCCCTTGAAGATTCAGCATATTTAGGATGTCATTTGTCAGGTTTTTTCTTTTCCTGATTTAAAAAGGAAGCTTATCTATTAAAATTGAAGTGCTAGACCAGTATTCATTCTGAAGATACTAAAGTTTAATCTGTGTTGTAATTCCACTGAGGTTGTAGCTATTGAGTCTATGGAATAGGTTTTTTCCATACAAGAGGATTTGTCTATCCTATAGGTTGAATATTTTATATCCAAAATTTACATGAATAATGTAGTTAAGTGTTATTACTAATAGTTTGGCTTTGTATTTAAATATTTTGTTAATTTTTCTACTTATTTTATTATATTCCTTTTCTGATAAGACCAGGTTATTCAACAAATATTTTATTGCTAGGAAGAAAGTATAGTTGATTATATATCTCGTTTATTTATCTGTGATCTTTTTCCATGTTAGTGTTTTAGTTGTAGTTTCTATCTTCTCTTTGATAATGTTCTTTTAACAGATCTTCTTTCCATGTTCTGATATCTATACCCTTAAAATTTTTGTCACTTTGTAGCACTGCAAGGGGGAAATCCATATTCTGTTTAGTTTAATACTTTTCTCTTTTAACTCTTTGCTTGTATTTATACATATCAGTAATAATTTCTGCTATTGACTTGAATGTCATTTATCTTGAGGAATTTTACTATTTTGTCAAGAATTGACTGCATGTTTGCTTGGCTATTTAAGTATCATCCATATAAGCTGTTGCTATAACCTTGATTTCTCTAATCTTCTTATTGATTATTTTTTCAAGGTTTAGGGGTAAGATCAAGGAGGATCTTTATTTCTATCTTATATCCTGTGTGTTTGTCCTCAATCTCTTGCAACAGGGGATCATAGAAGATTCTCTATAAGAAAAGAGAGATAGTATCACCCTAATCTATTTTATCTTGTATGTGATACTCTTTAGTGAGGCTATATGCTATAATTACTTTGTTGGTTCTATTATTTAATATGTTTTCTACTATTTTGACTATCTTTTTTGATACATAGATCTTTCTAAGGGCTTGAATCATCATGTTTCTGTTAATAGAGTCATACACTTTACTAATATTTTGACTAAAGATCCATGTCTTTTTTTTAAATTTATTGGCCTCCTTTATTATATTGTTCAGAATATGGATTGGCTCCTATGTACTGCCTCCTGGTAGGCCCATCCAGTTATTTTCACAGAGAATTTTGTATTTCATACATATTTCTATTAATCTTGTTGTTATAATACTCATAAATACTTTTCTTGTTATCTTCAATAAAGTAATAAACTATATGATGTTAGTGTCATCCATCCAATCTTTTTGCTTGGGAGTTGGATATATGTTCTCTTTCTTTCAATCCTCTGGAATTTTACATGTATCTAGTATTTTGTTGAATAATGTCTCTAAGATTTTAAGTCCATATCCCCTAAGTTCTTTAGTCCAAAATATGAGATTTTTGATGAGCCTAGTGTGCTAAAATGAAATTCTTTTTGTTCTGGATCGTGGCACTTATCTCTGATATGATGATTTTATTCATTGTCTTCTGAACCAGTTTTCTTGGATGTTTGTTTTTGGCTTGTATTGTTGCTTCCAGTGCAGGAAATTTTTTATATTTAGAGTGTATCTTGGCCTGGTCCAGTCTTGGAAGTGTTCTTTGATCTTGTTCTTGATCTTCTCTGGGTTAGTTATAATCTTGACTTTATTTCCTTCCTTATATTCGATCAGTTTCTAGGTATTAAGGACTCTTATGAATTAGTTCAGGATATTATTTATAATCCTTTTTGAGTATTTCTCAAGGTTCTTATATCTCTGTTCGATGTGTTTCTTAATTCTCTTTCTTTTTTATTGTTCAATTTTAGTACTTGTAATTTTATTCTCTATCTCTCAGATTTCCTTGGTTTCTAGCAACCAACTGTATAGCTTCTTACAATTTTGTATTATGTCTTCCTAAAACAGGGATGATTCCATTTGAAAGGGGATTGATATGTTTGCTTCACTTATATCTTTCTTAACTTGTATCCTTGTTGCTCTAGACCTTGAGTCTGAATTTGTGAGCCATGCCTGATATCTTTTATAAATTCTGTCCATCTTTATTTGTTTCCCCATAAGCTTCTTATATTTTGATTTGTGTTTAGTTCCTATGTTTTTTCTATATCCCCTTTATTTTAAGATCTCTTTTGCAGTGGCTATTATTGATGTTTTGAATTGCTATCTAGTTTCTTTTTCTGTCTCTCTGTTTGACCTCAGAACTTCTCTTATCTTCTCTTTCATCTGTACTGTAAACTTACCTATTGTTTGGAAGTAGAATTGCTAAAGTCTATTTTGTTATGTTATTATTTTTCATATTTACCAGCTTAAACTATTATATATTGTATATAGTGTATTAATCTGTATCATTACTATCTTGTGTTCACTTTTGACTACAGCTTCTACTGTCATATATTCTATATTAATAATGTGAGGGAGTAAGGGGCTGGATATCTAGATATAGTCCAACCTATTTTCATATCCTGACTTTAGTCTACTATATGTATAATCCTTTGTGGTTGAATAAACTTATCTATATGTATCTGTAAAATCGTACACTGTTAGGTTGTCTATGATCTGTCTTGGTTTGATTCTTTTAATATTTTCTATTATGTAGTCTATCGCTTATCTGTCACCTCATTAAAGTCACTCATTACTATGATATACATATTTCTGTTTTTCCCTTTGTTGAATTTTGTCTTGATCCATGAGTGTCGCTTTGATTTGTTTTGTTTTTTGAATTCATTTGTCATATTGTATACTGTCAATATTCTGTACTGAATTTTTCCTTTAAAAACTATTTCTATCAAAAGGCTCGGATTGATACACTCTTCTATATTGAAAACATGTGTTGCCCACTTCTTTTCACTATTATGCTCATTCCTATTCCATGTTTCTGTGTTCAGTTTTGTTAATCATATCTGATACCTCTTCTCTTTATCCCACTATTTTTGATTCTTAGGTAACCAGATATCTGTTATTCCTAATACGTCTATTTTTTTCTCTTGGCAGTATTTTAATAGAGATATTTTATTTATCTCTATGATAATTCCTTTTACATTGATTGTTCCAATTCTTCAATTGTGTTATTCTTTTTTGTTATTATCCTTTCTTTTTTTTGTCTGTTACCGGTAATGTTTCTTTCATATTTTCTAATCATAATTGTTTTGGAGGAACTGATGGGTCTGTTCTGTTAATTCTATTACTTCAATAAATGAATTTAAGCAGTCCATCATTTTTCTTATAGTTGTCTCAATTGTGAACTTCATTTGATTGATTCTTTTGTTAATTAGCTTTTATTGTTGTCTAATATCCATTCTTTTGGAAGATGGAGTTCTAAAGTTTGATATTAGTAGTTGTTGTTCCTATTTAGTGGATGAATTGATGATTTCTAATTCTTTTACATTTATTTGGTGACCTTCTTTCAGTACAGATACTCTTTTGTCCAACATGTGGACCTGATATTTGCTGGCATTCATATTCATCTAAAGCTATTTGATGGCTTCGATCAATGTTTCCTACTGTGCAGATAGCTGAAAGAAGCCTTTCTCTACATTGGTATATGTGCAATTTATATTGGATATGTAACTCATACTGAACTTTTTGTCTTGCCTTATCAGTAGAAGACCTTTTATTTGAGAAGGAAGAAGTCTCAATTAGTCTAGTCTGTTGGTTCTATTTCTCTGTATTACATCCTTCTTTACTATGGTGCATACATTAAAGTCATGTTTCAGTGCTTTACATCCAAAGCAAAGTTTTATTGATCTTATAAACCATGTTAGTTCTGTATCTTCTAATCACAAGAAGGTGTTCCTTGTCCTGTCCAGGTCTTGTGTGTTTTTGAAGTATAGAATGATGAAGTGTTTGTTCTGCTTAAGTTAATTAAAGAAGAAATAATATGTCTACATATATATCTATTCAATAATTTCTTTTAACTTTTTTGCCAATGTCCCTTGTAAAAGATTGGCTAATATTGTACTGAATTGATTCCTTTTTTCTTTGATAATCCAAGTCTTGACTATTGGATATACTCTCATATAGTAGTTGTTCTTATAGAGGGCCCATGCTTTGGTCTATTCCTTGAATACTTCTGTTGAACTAAATTGTATGATTCTTGATTGGACAGTACTAGCTGGTTGGAGTGAAATATATTTAATGACTGTTTTGTTTGCAAATAAACTGGCTATATCTCTTTTTGTAAAATAGTTGGGATGTTTCAAATCTTGATGGATTAGGTTCTACTTTCAGGTGTACTGATCTGTAGTGCTAGTCTAAATTTGGTAATTTTATTGTTAGTGATCTTGATTTTGCATACTGATAGAGCCTTGTGGTAATTGTTGAATATTACTATAATCATTAGTAAACCTGTTAATTCCTCTGTGTGTACATGCTTCAGGATTACCAGATATCCCAGCTTGTTACAGATAAAGTCGATTTTTTTCATGTATTGAGTTGCCTAGTACCTTTTCTGGATCTATAAAAACTTTTCCTAAGCAAAGCATATTATTGGATCTTTGGATATGTGACTGTCTTGCTTCTGAAGTTCTAGATCTTTATTCTTTCTTATAACTAAACTTGTTATTAATGATGTTTCAAGATTGTTTATAGTCTCTTCCCTTTTTTTAGCAGCTATTGTCATTGTTAATATTATTGTTATAGGTGATGATAGTCTTAACTCTATGTTCATCTCTTCTACTGTTTCAATAATTTCCATAATATCTTTTTCAGAATTTATACTATTGTTATATTCTATATTCTCAAGCTTTATACTTTCTTTTTAATCTTGGGTGAGATCCTGTATATCTTGAGAGGTTACAATCTCCTTTTCCTTTTTTGCTACCATTTTGTTCCTCTTAATATTGGTGAGTAGATTAAATTTACTTGACAGTTTGATCTTTAGAAGTGGTCTTGTGATCTTGCCACTGCTAGTAATAATTTTCTCACCAGTATAGTTAGTTCACAGCTGTATCTTTAACTCTAGAAGACCGTTGTAGGGGCTCTTTGATAATATTGGATTTTTTCTTATATACTTTGGTTTGTTACCATAAAAGAAAATTTTTACAAATTTTTTTGAGAGTGGGAAAGAGTTTCGAGGTAGTTAAAATAAGTTATATAGATAGCTTATATAATCTAAAATATACTATTAAATACTTTAATAAAGTGTCATTCTGTTAGTTAGATTTAAAATAATGATAATATATATAATTTTTATAATTTTTAACTATATAATTAATGATTTAAAACAAAAAAAACTCATTCGTACAGATCCATTTTTCCAAAAAATTCCTTTTTATAGTAATTTTTAAAATAAAAAAAATGTGACCAAATGTCTTCTTAAAGGAAACTTTGCAATAAAATAGTCCAATAGAGACATAATTGCAATGAAAACATCCTCACAAGAGATAACACAAGCAATTGATACAAGATATAATAATGTGAGTAGCAAAGAAAAATATTATAAACAAAAGAAAGTCAAAGAAAAATCCAATTTAAAGATCTTAACAACCAATATATGCCACAAGACCTGGCAACATAGACTACAATATTCAAACTCTTTATTAAAACCAACCAGATTACTAACTGAAATAAGAAGTTAAAGAAAACATTATGGCTATTAAAGATCCGATAGTAAACTAATCTGGCAGTATTACAACAACACCAAATACAGAAATATAAGAAAATATTTCCCCAGAATTAACTAGAGAGACAAGAAAAGAAGTATGTATAGACAACTTAGACATGGAGATAGAGATAAAACAAAACCAATAAGCATCAACTTTATACTATCAATATATCAGTGTCAAGAATAAACAAAAGACAGATATTTGAACCATCAAATCAAGACCTCTTTTCCTCTTTAACAAAACTATCTGCTATGGCAGAAAGAAAGCTAGGATTGATATGATATTCTTACTATAGACTTATCAGATAAAATCACAGCTCAAAAAATAACTTTTTTCATCAAGGCCTTGAATTTGTTAGAAGAACTTATAACAATTCAAAGTAAAAAGAAAAAAGAGACAGAATATATCATTGCCATATTAAGTAACAATTAAAAAGCAATCAAGTTTTGCAACAATCCATTAATTATCTCATATAGATAATAAACACATGGCTCTTATAGAATAAATAAATCCAACCTTAAAATAGAAAATAGTACCTGAGTATAAAATATTCTTTTAAATATAAAACTTATATAAGTGTGACAATCTTTCATCAAATATGTAACAATTAACAATATTACCATGTTAATACAGCAGATGTGACAAATAGCAATGATCATATATATAAAAAAATAGATCAAAGATGTCCTAATCAACAAATGGAATGTGCTACTCAAAGCTGACTCAGTAAGAGTTTTTGACATACAATGGGATGTATATTAAATAAAAGTATATGAACAAACTGTAGAATAACTCACCAATTACTCACCCAACACTACTTCCTTTGATTTAAGAAAAATATACAAATAAATCAAGGCCAAAACCTACTATATATAAAAAATAATATTATATTAAAAAAAGGAATTTACAGTAATTAGTTTTAGTAACCAAAAAAGCTTAAAAGTAGCTATATCACAAGAATTTCCACTAGAAGACTTTAATTGTATCTGGCAACTCGTCAAAGTCAAACTATATACAATTTGTGATAGTTCAGAGCATCTACTCAATAACTACTCAATTAAAGAAAGAAGAATATAATAGAAAGAATATAATAAAGAACAAGCAAACAAGTTTGAAAAATTATATAATAAGTTTAGATCAGCATGCAGTACTCCAATTTGAAATCAAACCAAAACTTTATAATACTATTCAATTAAGTCTGGATTCTATACAATAGACATCAAATATGGTCAATATTAATCAAATAAGATTCAAGAAAGTATCTCAATACTAGCTGATATTATGAACATTTTTAGAGAAATCAAAAATAAAATTGAAGAAATAAAAGAAAATATTAGTAACTTGGATGAAAGAGTATATAACTTAGAAGTTCCCAAAAACAACTTCTCAGATATTATGGAAACAGAAAATAAAGAAAAATATCTATCAAATAAAAATGGGATCCTGC
The DNA here is from genome assembly GCA_910592055.1 of Acaulospora colombiana. Lineage (NCBI taxonomy): Eukaryota > Fungi > Glomeromycota > Glomeromycetes > Diversisporales > Acaulosporaceae > Acaulospora > Acaulospora colombiana. The sequence goes on from CAJVPT010001169.1 coordinate 21,921, forward strand.
TTCTTAATCAAATACAAAAAAGTACTCCAATATTCAATCTCAACAAAATATATTACTATATATCCTCTTCATTTGAGTATATATGAGTTTTTAGGTATATAACATATCTTTACTTTAGTATGTCTGATTGCTCATTAATCAGACTAATTATATTATAAATAATAATAATATTTATAATATAATATATTTTATATTTTTTATTATCTTTTATTATAAAATTAAAGATTTTTAATATAATTAAACTATAAATTGGTATTTTTACTATAATATATGAATGGATATTCAATATGTTTACTGGATTTAAGGGATATCTTAAATAAAAAAATTTTTTTTTGTATAAGCCACTTAAAAAATAATATAAATAAACTATTATATCTATTTCTTTAGTTTTTTTCTTTTTGAAATTTTTTGTAGTATTAGTAATATTTTGCTAATTCTTATTTTTCAAGAGATAATAACATATCTAAGGTTAATTTCAACAATTATATTGTTTAGTTTTATTAATTTCAATTATTTTTTTATATTACTTTATATTATAAAATATATTTAATAAAAATAAGCCTAAGCTAATATTTATAAAAAAAATGTTGATATTATTTTTCTAATTTATAAAAACTTATATATAAAAGGTATTGCTTTTAAGCTTAAAATTAACTATAACACTATATTAAAATATGATTAAAAACTTGTTTTGATATTCAAAAATTAAAAAAGGTCATTAAATTAATATTTAAAATATATTATCATATATTTTATTACTTCAATTTATTAATATAGCTATAAAATCTAAAAAGGAGTAAAAAAGATTACAATATAGATATTTTAACACAATAAATTTAAAATATATTAAAAAAAAATTGTTGCAAATCTATTGTAAATAAACCAAGGTCCTTTTTTAGTTTAAAAGTATATAAAACAATAAAATTTTAATAAAAATATACACTGACTCAAAAAATTGTCCCAATAATTAAAACTTTTTATTTATAGGATATATTTTTTGATCGATTAATTTAAAAAAACTAAAAATATAACTATTAAAAGATTATGATTATATCTT
>CAJVPT010001170.1:0-22942 GCA_910592055.1 Acaulospora colombiana
TGTGCCTTGTTGGGAGGGAGTTAAATAGTAATTTAGTTCTAAAGGTGACCAAGGTTCTGAATTTGACTTTATCCTCTAGCCATAGTTCCTTGTTTGCTTTTTTTAGAAATATGTAGTCTTTGATAGATGCAGGCTTGTAGATATAATTCTGACTTGCATTAATGAGAAATAGGTTTTTACTATGATTTATGGATTTTAACCAATCGATAATGCTGGGTCCAATAGAGTAATTAATTAAAGAGGAACTATTGAAGTTTTTACGATGGATTCTTGGTGGTACTTGGGAAACCAGAGTAGGATTTATTTGTTCGCTACTCTCTATTTTGTTGAATTGAATGTTAAAAGATTTGGTTTTTTGTAATATTTTTAGCTCATCTATGTAAGTGCTGTAAGGGATTCTAACTTTTCTATTTGAGTAGATGGGTAAGGTCAGATTTGGCATGTTTGTTAATTGACATTCGATGGTGGAGTGGTGATTGATCTTGTTTAGCTTTGTTATTAATAAGATCCAGAATTCATTATATGATTGAGATTTGTTCTCGTACAGGACACTTGAGTCCTTATCCATTGTCAGGTATCCATTCATGATCTGAATAATATGGATATGCTGTGGGATTATTGCTTGGTCGATGGGTATAGAGGAATTTATTTGTATATAGGGCTTGAGAGTTGAGACTGATGAGATTTGTTCCATAATTTCATTGATACTATTTAAAAGTATAAGGCCATTCTTTGTTTTTTTATGCCATAAGAATTTGGCAACAATTATTGTAGTTGAAATCTGGCAAGGTTGTGTAGTACATGAGCAGTTGATTAACTTGTTATGTAACCCGAAGAGAACAAAATGTTTGCCTATGATAGTATTACCTCTTCTAGCATTTCTTCTTGTCTTTAAGATTTTGAGTCGTGATCCTTCTAGGAATGCCCATAGGATTGGTGATGGATTGGGAAGGGGTAGGGTGTCACTCTTTACATTTAAAGGAAGTGTTGCGTTCATTTTGAACTATCTAGATATTGATCCTCGGTAAATCTTTCCTATCTTAGTTTAGAATTCATCCCATGTGTTGCATTCATTGCTGTTATATTTGAGAAGCTGCCTTATGTTTCTAATGCCTTGTCTTGATAAGTTTAGTGTTGTTGTTTTGTCTAATATGAAGTGTAATCCAATTGACATGTTACTTTTTTTCATGTCAAAAGGACATGGGTGATGACAAACCTTCATGCGATGTCTTAGGGCTATCATGAATGCTTCTACTAGCCATGATTGTTTGAAATAATGAGGTTGGTATAGGGGGCATGCCCATATAGCTGTGCTAGCTTGGATTGTTGTAACTTCTTGTTTTATCACAAGTAATGTTTTGCTGTTGTTTAGAGCAGAGACTAGCAGTTTGGTTAGAGTTTGTTTTCTTCAGTCTTCAAGTGAAACTACATTTAGACCCAGTGGTGACAGAAGTGCTTTGTTGGATAGGATTTTCTCTATACCAAGCTTGCTTTTTATTAATTTATTATATACAGCCTATAATTTTTGTACCTCACTTTCCCTAGAAGATGTGACCTGTAAGGCAAATTCAAGCTGAGCAGGTATGACCACTGTGTTACTTGTTTGGTTATGGACCCATTCCAGGCTCTTTGCTTTAATATACATTTCGTGAAATTGTTGATTTTGGTTGTCAAGTTTTTATATATAGCTCTCTCTGGGGATTTGTCACTGAGGTATATTCTCAGGTATCTAATGCCATAATCAAGAGCTCTTAGTAATATAAGTGTATCCTCTACTTTTAGTTTCTTCTTTCTCTCATCACTTTTCCTTGAGTTATTTGTTATAAGTACAGTCTTTGATTTGTTACAAGTTATGTGGTTTAATTTCAAGAAAGAGGTGAAGGTATTGGTAGCAACTTGCAAATCTTTAATTTTTTTAGTGAGTATGGCCACATCATCTATATATGCAAAAACTTTATCATCCTTCTTTAAGGTGCTTTGAATTCTGGTTATTACTGGATCGTAGAATATTATTCACAGAAGTGAGACAATTGTTTCACCCTGGTCCAGACCTTGAGATACTATTACTAGGTGGATGATGTTGTAGTATGAGATAAACCTTAAGGATTAGTTTTGAAGCAAATTTGTAATGATTATAATGAAGTTTTGTGCAATCTTGATCCTTTTCATGGCTGTTTCTAGGCTATTGAGGTTTACTGAGTCATAAGCTTTTGAAATATCAAAGGAGACTAGCCAGTATTTTTGATTGAGGGATGCGCAAGTATTGATTGATGATCTGATTATGGTTATGGGTTCTATTGTGCTCTGATCCTTCGTTTCTGCATAATTGGATAAGAATAAGATATTGTTTTTGCTGAGAATAGTTGCTAGTCTAGTGTTGAGGATTTTGGTGAATACCTTATGGCTTGTTTCCAGTAAGGCTATTGATCTGGTATTGGACAGATTATGGGACCAAACCAGCTTCTTGGGTAGAAGGGTGACAAATGATTGCTTCCAGGCTTTTGATGAATTTCCTGTTCTTAATATGTCATTAAAGATCTTGAGTAGGGCTTTGTGAGCTTCGATTCCAATATATTTTCAGGTTTCATAAGAAATTTTACTTGCTCCAGATGCTTTATCGTTAGGAAAGAATGATATGGCTGTTTCATTTCTAAGAAAGAAATATCTGATAATAGGCTATCGTATATGTTGTTTTGAATATTTTCTCTAGGGAGATATTCTGATTTCCATGATTCATCAAGAGTAAATTCTTTTGTTGATAAGAGTTATCTGTAGTGTGTAATGATTAATTCGGTTAGGACATCTGAATTATCCTGCAGTTGTATTCTATCATGTAATATGGATAGATCAAGAGAGAATATTAGGTCTCCTAGGGTGATTTTAATATATCAGCTAGGGCTGTTCCAGAACTTGGCAAAATTTTCTTTTACTGTTGCTTGTATATGATCTTGCAATGTTGAGGCTATTTGCTTTTGCTTTTCTACTATTAGTATCTTGAAGATTTTTCTGAGAGATTTATTGATAGGAAGTAATTTTGTGACTTTTTCATGTAAGGTTTTAGCCATTGATGTCAATTTTATTGGATGTTTGTTATTTCTGATATCTTTGAGAGCATTTTTTACTTGTTTTATAGCTTTGTCCAATTTAGGAAAGAGTTTTCTTGGTTTGGTTGGGCATTGTACTTTTTTTTTCAAAATGTTGTTTTCTAAGGCTTTTATGATTATCAGTTCTAAGGCTGGTCACTTCGGGTAAGGATCTAGACTTAGGTTGAGAGAAATCTCCTCTTTAAATGCACTAAGCTGTTCTATAGTAGATTTATTGAATAGGTAAACTTTGGTGGAGAAACTGATGCATTGAGGTTTATATTCAAACCATTGAAAACAAACTTTTATGTAACTATGGTTAGTATTGATAGAAGTGAGGTTGTTAACATTGTAGCTAAGAAGTTTGTTAGCAAGTTCAGATGTTAGCCACATCTGGTCTATTCTGGATGCACTGGTTAGTGTTATATGTATATATAAGTGTTCCTTTGAAAATGCTTTAGCAGCATCGATAAAGTCCCAGAGGTATTTATAGATTTTTCTCCTTTTATTATTTGTTGGAGCATTGATTGATGGTAAGCCAGGAGAAAATATGTTGAAGTCTTCTACAATTATGAATTTATGATTAGGGTGGTTCTTGATGAATTTGTGTAGGGAAGAGACAGCTATGTTTCTCAATGTATTGTTGTATGGGAGATATAAAGCGATTACAATCACACTTATTTTTGATCTGAATTTTAAGTGGATGGCATACCAAAACTCATTTTCAGAATATGTTGTGAAGATGTGTGATGACAGCAACTTAGATATAATAATGTAGGTTCCATTGTTAGGAGATAGAGCTGGTTTACTGGTGATGATTATATAGTTATCTACTCTATTGGGGATGGGATATTTTTCGCTGTATTTTGTTTCAGTACAAATGGTGATGTCTTTTGAGTTGGGGAGGGAGTTAATTAAACTCAGTAATTTTCTGGCTTTATTGAGGCCTCTGACATTTAGAGCTGATATTGTCAAGAGGTTTTTGATATTGTTGTCTTTTTTCTTTTGTGGAGGTATGGGTGTTATGTGGGGACAATTCATATCATCAAAGGAATGACTAAGGTTTGATTCTTGTTCATTATTCATATCAGTAGAGATTTGGTATCAGGGCTACATCAGTTTCCAGTAGCTCTGTTTCTTCAATGAAGTTTTGGGAGAGTTTGTCGAAATAGAAATATTGTTTGAGAGTAGAAATGTTTGTCAGTAAATCAATGTTATCATTAAGAAGTAATTGAAGGGTTATGTTTTTTCTTTTTAAGTATTCTGAGGCTTCTTTCACTGTGGGTAGATCAGGTAACAAGGGGATGATCCATTTCTGGGGAATGGAACTATGATAAAGTGTTTTGATGGCTTGGATGGTTTCTTGGAACTTCGGATTTTCTCTATGTAGTACTTGTTGATTAATATTTAGTTTGTCTGCTATTTCGCTAAAGTCCTTTGGCATCATCAGATAATCAATTTGAGTTAATGATGGGTCTATCCACTCCGGGCCAAGAGGAAGTCTAAACTTGTATCTGGGGCGAAGTTGTTGAAGCAACTCTGTCACTAGTTCTTGGTCTTTAATTGGGAGGCTTATTCCAGTGTTTTCACTATGCCAGTAGGGCTGGGGAAGAGGAAGTTTTTGGATGAAATAATCATTAGAAAGAAATCTAACTGCGAAGTTGTTGTCTCGTAGTTCTTTGATTGCTGATTTTATGATATGTGGTTCATTGGTAATTGGAAATATCCCTGCTAGGTCTTGTGGTAACATTTGGTAGATATCGGGTAATGGCTTCTTGGGTGGAGGCAGGTCAAAGTAGACATAAAAGCTGTCACGAAGCTCTCTGAATATTCAGCCCAGGGATTTGAGTTGCTTTCGTTCTTTAATAGGAAAAACTTCATACCATTTTTCTGGAAGTTTATCTAGGTAATTGGGGATTTCAAGGAGTTTTACAAAGTAGTTGGGAGGTAGAAGGTCGAAGTTGTAAAAACTCCTTAGGGCATTTGCCATGAGGCCTGTTTGACTTGGAAATTGAATTGGTAGGGCATGTGGAAGCTTGATTTTTATTTTTGTTGGGACTTCACTTGGGTGTTCTGGTAGGTTTGGAAGATTATTTTTAATTATTTTTTCCGTCGCTTGCAAGAGCTCTTTGTAATTCATTTTTTTCTTTGCTGGATCCATAAAAAAGTTGAACCCGTATTCTAGAAGTTCAGCTACTTGCCAAAATTTGAATGTGGAGAAGTCATGGGTCCGGAGAAATGTTGCAAAGACGAATGTATTTAGGATGGTTCAGATTTTCTTTTTTGTCATTCGGTTAATGTATCCAATATTATGCTTTTTCATATAGTTGTTGTGGAATCTTTTTCGATAGCTTCATATTTCACTTGATATTTTCCTTTGATAGCTTCAGTCTTTGCAAAGAATCAGAAAAAGGCTCTGTCTCAGTGCTCAATCTTTGTTAGGATGGCTTTGATGGTAATTGGTGAGGAAATCTGAAAAAGAGTTTTAAGTTTGATAAACAATAATACTATATCTTCTGGATTTCTTTTGCAAGAAATGATACTGTCATAGGATTCTTTGATAGCTTCTTGTTTTGTTATATTTAGGCTCTCTTGAGCCGGAGGACTTTCTACTGTAGGCTGGGCCTCTTGTGACTGTGTACCTGTGGCAGTGGAAGGCAGATTATCCTTGAAAACTTGCTGAGTTTTTTCACTGTCTACTTGGTCTACCCATGATTGGGTATTGATCACATCATCAGTGGAGTTCCTTGTATCATTTGTATAATGCTCATCTATTTCCATATCTGGCTGGTCTATAGGATCTGTGTTATGGTGGTGATTTGTGTATCAATTTACATTGGGGAGAAGATTTCATTGGGAATTTTCTGTTGTACCAGATGGATCGTCTTGTGCTACTAGAGTATTGGAAGGGGGGCCGGTGTTTCCTTTTTTCTGAGAGAAAAAGTGCCAAGGTTCTCATCAGTAAATATGGAAATTCAGTTCCAAGGCCAATGGAACTTGTAGTTTAAAGTGTTTTTGACCACTTCTCGAACAGCAAGCTCTCTGTCATCTTTTTCAAGGTGAAATCCTATTTGATGGTTCATAAAGGCATTCAGTGTTTCAATATCGAGGTGTTTCATTTTCTGGGCAGAAACTTGAAGAGAAGGAGGGGATACTCTTGTTTGTTTCTTAAGAAAATTGATTTGGATGACTTCAAGATTATCAGAGTTGGTGTTGCAGGTGGGAATTAGCCATGATTCAGGACAGTTTAGAAGAAATGGGACGGTAGTTTCATGAGCAGGCTTTGTTAAAAATACGTTTAAAGTTTTGTTTTGTTTGTATACTATTGAAACTTTTGGTATTGAAGCATCTGAGAGTACAATGTCTAGTATTGAGAACTCGTCTTGCGACTTAGAGGGTCTTCTGGAAGGAGCCCCAGTCGCTTTGGCTTTGTTTCTGGTTAAAATTTTGTTTTATTACCTTATAAAGAAATTTTTTTCGATTGGAGATTTTTGCAGAAAGAGTTTTTTTTCTAAACAATCTTAAATAACCAAATAATAGAATAAACCTAATTAAAGAAAAAACAGATAGTTAAAACAGGGAAAGAGAAAGGTGATAAAATAATTACTCCTGAAATTAGCATCAGTCTAATTAACATATATTAGAAGAGAGTTTGATCCACAAGAAGAGTCAAACTCATCCTAAAGAAAATGTGCAATCCTGAAGAAAACAATAGACATCAACACAACTTCTTCTTATATAACATATAATATATTACTGAATAACTTTATAAGTACTCTAAAAAAGAATACCATCAATAGAATTGAAAAAGAATAAATACTATATAACAAATATACTATAGATAACTCTTCACTAGCCAATACAATTTTAGTTGAAACACATAATATTAGAGAGATCAATACTATCTTGGATCAACAAAAGTTATATAAACTCTTACAAGAACTCAATATAGATATCCTAAGCATCTGTAAAACCAAACTAGCAAATAAAGCAACAAAGTTCATCTTTACTTTACAGCAAATACACAAGTTTTTTTATAGTAGCAATGATAAAAAACCCAGAGAATCTGAAGTGGGACTTCACATTAATAAGAACATTGAAAAAAAGCTTGAATCTAAAGAAAAAATTGAAAGCTACATAATAGGAGCCAACTTTTTATTGACAAAATATAAGTTCTGTATCTATCAAGTATATCTGCTATCAAAAAAAACTGTAAGTGGATGCCTATAACAACTACTTCAAAATGAAATTCTAGACAAGCAAAGAAATTATTTTAAGATCATAATCATAAAGATTTCAATGCAATTATCAATCCACTAGCAAATCAACCGCTCTCTGATAAAACAATACCTAGATACAGAAAAGCTGAAATAGGCCTTTTCAACTTTCTAAAAGACTGGAACTATATAGATGTTCAAAACTCTTGGGAAGAAAAAAGCACCATATTCATATGGATAAACAATACATCATATAGTAGAATTGACTATATCTGATCATCACCAGAAATCAGTCTAAACAATATATATGAATTTAAAAATATTCTAGTGAAAATATTATTGGATAGTAATTATACTTTATTGTTGACAAGAATGACAATAAACAATCTACATAAGAATAAAGCTTAAGAACAATGTAAATTAAAAGGCAAGAAAATACCTGATCTAGTACTTCAAAAAAAAAAGTCTATAGTGTAGTAATTAACAATTTATAAGTCAAATCATAAAATACATAGATCAAATTCTTTAGAAGGCAAAGCCTCTGAAAAAACAGGTAGTGATCTAATATATTGACATAACTATAAATTATCTGATATTTCCTGTATAATTATGATTACTCAAAGACTAGGCCATCAAACTGTGATTATAAATGAACCATTCAAACCCACTTCCAAGAATGGACTAAAAATAGAAACATTTAAGACCTAGCCAGCAGTGATTGGGAATTTGAATATAACCCAAAGAAATACATAGTTCAAGAATGGTACTCAAAGACAATAGAACCTTTTAAAACAACTGAAATTCAAGAAATTATAAACAAAATCAACAATAAATTAGTACCTGGACTATTAAATATTTTTTATATAACTTATAAACATTTATATAAGAATATTATACAAAGTATCACAAAGTTCTTCAATATCATATTCTCAAGAGAAGAAATACCAATAGAATAGAAAAAAGGTACTATCTATACTATCACCAAGCCCAAGAACTGGAACTATAATATCAATATCACTAGACTTATTATATTATTAGAATTTATAAAAAAAAATCTTTACAAAAATACTTACTCACAGACTCACAAAATTTCTTTTTTAACACAAGATTCTAACCAAACAAAATTGGATTATACTGCCCTATAAGAGTACCAAAGAACTAATCAGCATAATCAGCAATATCTTAGAAGATTCAAAAGAATTAAAAAAACTTTACTATATACTCTTTCAAGATATAAGCAAGATATATAATACCAATAATATTGAGAGCTTCATTCTAATACTACAGAGAATCAAAGTATCAATAAAACTAATATTATCTGTAGTTGCTTTTCATATAAAAAAACAAAGTTATAACCTATTTCTGTAATACTGAACCATACCAAGTTTATAAAAAATCGATTAAGAAAACACAATCTCTCATATTTTATGATAAATCTACTATAACTCTTTGATTAATAGAATAGACAAAATGTCAGAATATATCTTGTGTCATATATATATAATCTAAATAGCCTAATACCTTTCAAAAGTAATATATTAATTGTAATCTATATAGATGATATCACCTTTATTATACAAGATAGATCCTGATTAATTAATATTATCAATATTAACAACTCCTTTTATCAACTGAATAATATAATAGTAAGCCTATACAAATTTGAACTTCTTATTATTAACAACAAACTAGATAGCATAAAAGTTAATAACTATACAATTGAACCTGCAACCAAACAAAATATCATTAGAGTATTAGAAGTATAGCATGAAATCAAGGTTAAAAAAAAGTATTAATGAAAACTATTTTGAAAAAAAAATAAACTCTATCTGCAACATTACCAAAATGAAATCAGCACTAACAAGATATATAAATATATTATAAACAATATTCTCTTTCTAACTATTAGATATCTGATATATAATCTAGTTTTTACATTTATTGAAACAAGAAGAATTGATAAAAAAATTAAATATAGCATGAAATATAAAACCATTTTAGCATAGTCAATACCAAATTCAATTATATATCTCAAAACTTACTATAAAATTCATAGTATCACAACAAAACAACTTCAAAAACATATAGAAGATCTTTAAGATCTCTATAACAACCTATTCTTAACTAGATACATTTGTTACAACAGACTATAAACCTATAGTAACATATATGACAAAATGAAAAAATCTTTAAAAAATGACACTCTTTCTTTAAAAAGGGCTTTAATTTCTATTATGATACGCTTCACACCTCAAACAAATAATATAACAGTCCTAGCTTCAGAAAAATCAGAGGATCATATCAACTTCCATCATATTAGAAAATCATAAACTAAGAATAGCATATCAAGTATAGAGTATCACTAAGACATTATAAAATCAAATACATAGAAAAAATAATCATTATATATAAAATATGACCACTACTATGGCACCAGATCAGAGACCTACAGAATAAATCTATCAAAAAAAGAGAACCATCCCAGTTTTGCAAAATTATAGCAATTGCAAACAACTTTCTATAAGATTTAGACAACTTCAACAGTTTCAATACTTATGCTCAAATAGAACTAGAACTACCAATTTTTTTTTTGAATGCTGGCTTAGCCTTGTTTTATTTGTATTTATGCAGTATTATTACAAAGAATATTTTTAGGATATATTACCAGTCTACTACCAAACAAAACTCAATAGAGATAACCTCTCTTAGGAGAAATCTACCTTGTGATTTGTTGCCACCCCTTTAGTGGAGGCCAAGGCTGAGCTAGTGTTAAAATAAATTTCTAAGATATAAAAGTTGTCTATAGAATCTATTATCCATTGTGTTATAAATTTGTTAACCAGATACATGAACTGGTCTTTTATAAATTGTTCTCTTTGTGTGAAGATTGGATCTTCCTCTTTGGATTCATACTTGAACTTCTTTTCCTTTTGTTTTGTAATACCATTTCGTGCTTTCCATTCTTGAAATGCCTCGTATCTTTTTATCCATATTTGATAAAGATATTTGATGATTTTTGTGCATATTAGGGATATGCAACTTTTTCTGGTCAGTTTGTCTAGGATTGTTTTTTTTGATTTCACAAGTTAATTCTTTAAAGAATACGTCTTTGATACTTGCTGTTAAGTATTCTTTGTATTTTATATTGGTTTTGTTTTTTATCTGGTCTGTGAACTTTGAGCTTTTATCTTTGTTCACATGTGTTTCTATACATTCAACTATTGTATTGATTATAAATATCTCAGTGTTTTGTCTAGTTTGTAGACACATGAAGGGATGTGTATTGGTTTCAGGTTCTTTGCATGCCAAGCACTCCTTGTTTTGATATAATGATGTAGCTTTTGCATATAGTTTGCTTTTGATTGATAACTCCTTATTCCATATGCTGAGGCAGAATTTTCTTAACTTTTGGTTCTCCCAGGTTGTGTAGTGATCACTCATCTTGGTTGGTTGCAAGTATATTGTAGTTGTGGGCCAGTCTATCTCTTTAATAATTCTGTCACTGAAATTGCATCTTGTCCTATTTAGTAATCTCCATTTTGGCAAGTGTATAGCATTTGTTAGCTTCTTTGTGATCATTTTTACTGGGACCTTAGTAGGGATGTTGTCCCATTGGGAGGCTATCCCAGTATATTGATTGTGCATTCCTGCTATCTCAATTTCATATTTTCCTGGTAGCATATCCTTCCAGGGATGGATTTGTGCTAATTTATCTACTGTTTCATTATGTTCAATTCCTAAGTGACCTTTCACTTTGAAGAGCGACAGTTTTATGTTTTATATTTTGCACCATTCTGAAATCTGTAATAATATGTTGTAGTTTTTTTGTGTTTTTATAATTTTTTCAGCACTTTCTCTTAGTGTTTTCAGGATTCCATTGATTGTCACTTGGCTATTAGTAAATACATTCGTGGTGCTGTATTCAGGCAAGGTGCTGAGGGCTGTTAGAATAGTTGCTATTTCTGCTCTGGTTGAAGAGGGGTGTCTAGTTATCTGTTCCTGGAAGGTGTGCATCTCCTGATAACTAGAACTACTAATATAAATACTTTTTTTTTTAACTGGCTAAGTCTTGTTTTATTATTGTTTTCCAATTACATTTATACAGTATAGCTAATGCTAAGGTACAGGGATGTGATTTTAGTAATAACAAAACTCGATAAGCTATGAACTACCTCGTGACTTGTTGACCTTTCCTCAGGGGAAAGAAAACTAATATGCCAAGGCCGTGCTAGTTGTTGGAAGATATGATAATAATGTGAAAATGTTAGTGTTGTACTTTATGTATTCGTTTATGTAGCTGTTAACTATCCTGATCAAACTTTCATTCGGATCCTTTATTATTTAACTGGTTGGGTTGTCTTGGGTCTGTTGTTGCTTGTTTTGTATTCATTTAGTTCATTTTGCTATCTTGTTTGTTGATGAACTTGGGGCTTGTGTGTGAGTTTTTTCGCAGTGTACTTTCTATATATCATGTAGGAGTTCTTTCCACTTTCTCATTGTGTTTATAATCGACATTGTAATCACCTTGTTGCTGGCTATCAGCCTGTTGAGTGTTCCTGGGATTTCTTTTATGACTGCTCCCCTGATGAGTAGCTTGAGGGTTCTAGGTGTCTTTATATGAATGCATTGTTGGATGGTGTTCTTGAAATTTTTCTTGTGTTCTTTATGAATATGTGTCAATATATGTTTTATTAGAATTCTGTAAAAGTTCTTTCTCAACGTGTCTTCCTGATTACTGCATATGAAGAGGTGAGTAGTATCTTCTGTTTCTTTACAGTTGTGGCATTTGCTATCCCTATAGGTTGAAGAATATTTACTATGCAGTTTGCTCCTGGTTGGTAGTTCTTCGTAGCAGAGGTTAAAGTTGAACTTTCTTAAGTGGTGATCCTTGTTTGAGGTTATCTGTTCTTCTATATTGGAGGGGTGTAGGCTATCGAAGATGTATTGCCAGTATATGTCCCTGAAGTTCTCCTCTGTGAAGCTATTCTGGGTTCTATTGAGTAATCTCTATCTGGTGAGTCTTATGGCTCTGTTGATTTGTTTTACCATGTTCTTCCCTGATGTGTCTGTCAGTATTTGGTCCCATTGGATACTATCAGTGGTGATCCCTGGTGATGTTCCCTAATGTTAACAATCTTCCTTTGGGTTTTATGTCTTGTGATGTAGGGTCGATTTTGAACAGTTTGTCTGCTTTTTCATTAAGAGGAATGCCTGTGTGTACTTTGACCTTGTGGAATATTATGGTTAGGCCCTAGTGCTTCTTTATGTAGCAGTATATGTCTAGGATTGTTTGGTTTTGGTGTTGTTTTTTTCTTGATTGGTGGTTGTCTGACATTTCTGCTAGGTCGATTATCACATTGAGGCTGTCCATGTAAAGCTGGACTGTAGTACCCTTGCCCAAAGTGTTGATTGCTGTTACTATGGCCATGAGCTCTGCCCTTGTAGATGATGTGTGTAGTTGAGTCTATCCTTGGAAGGTGTGTTCTCTCCCTTCTTTGTCCTTGATGATCCAGCCAAAGCCTATGTGTGGTTTTCTGCCATGATCATATACTAAGCCATCTGTATATATTGTTACCTGTTGGTGATCTTTAAGCTGGTGCTGTATGGCTCTTAGTTCTTCTAGCTCTGAAGCTTCTAGGCTAAGTATTTTGTTAATGTCTATTAGGCCTGGTTTTCCCATGTTTATCTGTAGCTTGGGATATGAGTCGTCTTTCTGTGGGGTTCCTGTTAGGTCTCTTAGTTTCTTTGTTATGGATCCCGGGAATATTCTGTATCTTAGTTCAGTTGCCAGGCCCTCTGTATTTCCCCTGGATGATATATTTAATCTTTCCACTGGGATCTGGATGGTGTATTGTTTCTTGCTGAGTATGTGCAGGATTCTGGTGATACACCTCTTTCTCTTATTGTGCAACTTCTGCATCTCTCTAGAGGGGATGCCCCTGTGATTCTTGTATAGTGTGTGTAAGTAACTGAGTTGGGACTGGTGTTTCATTTTTTTCTACCTATGATTTCTGCCTGGTGTTTGAGTGTGGCGCTTCAGTATGGTTTGTGTATATCTATTTGGATCAAAGGTTTGCCTTGATTGAAGGTTCTGTAGTTGTCAGTGGTTTCTGTTGTTCTATCTTGTATGTGTGCTGTAACTGTTAGGTTTCCTATGAGGCTGGTGTACCATTTTGGAGTTTCTCTTTTCCTTGTTTGGTTGATTGCACCTACTTCTCTCCAGTATAGTGCTCGCGTTCCTGTTGAGTTGAGTATCTGTCCTATGAACATAAGATCATGTTTTCTGAGTAGCTATCTGTACTGGTGATATGTTGCCTTGGGTATGAGTTCTTCGATTGTACTGTCTATTCTTTCTATCCTTTGCGGTGTCCTGAAGTTTGGGTTTAGGTGGAATTGGAAACCATGTCTTCTTAAGAGCCATAGAATGTCGTGATCCAGGTTTTGCCCTATCTTTAGAAGTGGTTAAGTGAGATGTGTTGTAACTGACTCTGTTGACCAGAACATGTTTTGCAGACTTTGTAGGCCCATTCTGGATATTTGCCCTAAAAGTCCTCTGTCTTTTATCCTTTCTGTCCAGTTTTTAATATGAAGTTGCATCTGTTTGTCACATATATAATCTATTCTGTGTTCACACCGGTTATATAGCAGTGTGTTTGGAACTGTGGTGGCCATTCCACATTTGTGTTTGTATCTAGTTACGATCTTTCTCATTAGCTAGTTGCAGGTGCTTTCTTGAAGTACTATGTCATTCAAGAGGTATTCCATGCTTGGCATGAGTACATGGTTTATTATGTATCTCATCTGTTTGTCTGTGGTTACCTTCCAGCCTATTAGCTTACTTGTTTTTGGACTTTCTCAGTGATTAGCTGTTTTTGATATGTCTTCTTTCCTGAGCTATCCAGCTATATGCCAAGTATTCTCATTGGAGTGCCCGGTGTGCTACCCTTTATTGAACCTCCTTTGAGGGTAAAGCTTTGTTCGAAGTCTGCTATTTGACCATTGATTATGATTAGCTGTGATTTTTGTAGATTTATCTTTATGTTATTGTGGTCGTAGAATTCTGTTGCTATGTCCAGAATCCCTTGTAGTTTTTCTGGGCTATCTGCCAGCCAGATTGTATTGTCCATATATGCACTAGCTTTCATTGCCAAGTGTCTTTCTCTGTAAGGTTCTTCTATAGAACTTTTCATTCAAGTTGTGTATCCGTACCCTCTTCTGGATAAATCGACTTCTGTTAGTAGGGGGTCATAGAAGATTCATCAGAGGAGTGGTGAAATTGTATCCCCTTGATCGATACCATCTAATACTTTGTATTGAGAAGTGAGTCCATATGCTGTGATGACTTTGTTCCCTCTGTCTTTAAGTAAAGCCTGTATGATGCTAATTGCTTTTTGCGGTATTTTGATGTGCTTCATTGCCTTTACTAGCATCTCTGTATTGACTGAGTTGTATGCTTTGGCCATGTCTTGGTTGAGTATCCACAGTTTTTTCTTCTCTCTTCGTGCATGTTCTATGCAGAGATTTATTATGTGTATGGGTGCTTGTGTGCTACTGCCTGGAAGCGCCGCCCAGTTCAGTTTGTTGAGGATATTGTGTTCTGTACAACAGTGTGCTAGACGGTTGCTCAGGATTTTTATGAATATTTTCCTTCCTGTGACAAGTAATGTGATGGGTCTGGTTATCTCGATTCTATTCTGCCAGTCCTTGGGTTTTGGGATTGGATATATGTGTCCTGTGCTCTATTCTCGTGATGTTTCTCCTTGTGCCAGAATTCTGTTATACAGATCTATGAGCCATGCTAGCGCTTTTGGCCCTAGGTTTTTATATGTGCTGTATGGGATGTCATCTGGACCTGGTGGAGATTTGGAGCTTCTGTCTCTGATTACTCTATCCAGCTCTTGTGTAGTTACTTGTGACAGCAGGTTCTCAAACCAGTGCTCTTGTATTCTGTTGTTTAGTGTGTACTGTTCTGCCCACCTATTTGATGTTTCCACTGGTATAGTCTCCCTATGATGGGTCTAGGCTTCAAAGTGTTCTACTCTCTGTTTTTAATTTTCTCTGGTTCTGTGATCACCTCTATTTGATTATCTCTTTCGATAACTAGCTTGTCTGTCACAATGGATCTGTTGAGTCTTTCTAAAATACTATTAATAATTGACCTCTTGTTGTCTAGAAGCCATTGTTGCTATCTTTCTATGTGTTGCTGTATTCTCCTGCTCCTTTAGTGATTGTTTATGAGTTTAGCAGTAGTTTTGTACCGAATGATGTGATCTTTACATATCTTTTTCCAGGGTATTTGCTTGTTCTGTTGGCTGGATGGTTCATATAATAGTAACTCCTTCGTCAGCTCTGGAAAATCCTTTTGTATACTATTGATTTGCTCCAGTATGAGATGTTCTGTGTATTCGTTGGGAGTGTCAATGTTTCTTTGAAGAAGTTCTGCCAATGTCTGAATGTTGGTAATCTTTTTGTATAGAGTTGGAGGTTTTACTGTTCTCTTATTTCTCTTTTTTGCTTTTATCTTGGGAATGTGATGGTTTGCTGCTGTTAGGAGAGATTGTTTGAATTTGTTCCATTTGCCTTCTATGTCTTCTTGTTCTAGTTTGTCCTCTCTTTCTATGTTGTCTTTCATGGTGCTCTTGAATTTTTCCCATTGTTTGGTATTTGTTTTGCTCCAGTTGTATCGTGGGGTACTTCTATGAATCTTCTGGTGATTGATGATATTGAGTTGCCATATATCCATCCTAGTGATCATGATTTCATGATTACTCTTGTGTAGAGCATTCAGATGGTCTATGATATGTGAGTTCCTAGTTTGCCAGATTTCTTGTGGTAAGTACCATATCTGGTCAATTCTGCTATGTATTTCTCTGTTATTGCTCCATGTAAAACTCTTCTGTGTTGGATTGTGCAACCTGAATATGTCTTTGAAGTTCTTGGTTATTAACCATTCTAGCAGCTTTGACTCTGGTTGGCAGCTATTTGGCTGTCTATAGGAGCTCTGTTTGTCTAGGGCTGGGTTGGGAGTAGTGTTGAAGTCTCCTCCTATTATGACATATGCGTTCATTTTTTCCGCTTGTGCTATCCATTCCTGTATTGTGTGCTCTATCTCTGTCTTGTTTCTGTTGCTGCTACTCCTTGGTGAAAGATATACTCCTATGATCCTAAGTTTTTATCTTCTTGGAAATGCCATGTCTAGTGCTATGACTCTTCCCTTAATCTCTTGTTTTCTGAATATTCTGATCGCAATATCCTTGTGTATGGCTATGCTCACCCCTTGTCCTATCTTTTGTTGTTCGTTAATTGATGTGGTTAGCTGATACTTTTGGTGCTTTCAATGTTTTATCTGTTGTTGTTTCTGTTGATTTTTGTTGTGATAATGATCTCCTATTCTTTCTCTGCACAGTATTCCAGCCAAAGGTTACATTTGTTGTTTTCCACCGTTCCTCTTATATTGTGTATTATGATTGACTATAAGATATGGTTGGTATTGTTCTTCTTTTCTGTATGTCCTTGGTTTTGTCCTGTGATGAGGTGTTCGTTGTAATTTGGTTTTGTGATTATTGTTCATTCGAGCAGTGTTGAGATTTTTTGTTTGCTGCTTTCTCCCCTTGGGGATTCTGTTGTATTGCTTGCTATCATGTTAATATATTGAGTTGCATTCTTCTGGGGGTGCCTGTTGTGAAATCTTGACAAGATTAATTACCTCCTCCATTGTTGCACTCATTCTGTTTAATTGTTGTTGGTATACTTCTTGGGATTTCTTTATATCTTGGATGCTGTCACTGGGGGCTCTCGATTACTCCTCACTATTAGTGTTTGTGTTCTTCTCCAGGTCTTTCATAAGTTCGTTGATGCTCTTGGGGTATCTGTTAACACATTCTTGTTCTAGAGCGTCCACTCTTTCAGCCAGGTCTTTCAGGTCGTTCTTCATTTCTTTTATATTCTTTTGGACTGATAGCAGTATATTCAAGATATCATCTTGGCGTTGCTTGTTCTCTAGGTTACGGCCATATTTCAGGATATTTGTATAGCTCCTTGGGTTGTCTCTGTTGTTGGAATATCTTTGTGTATCTTGATTAGGGGCTGGTCAGCTTCCTTGGTGTCTGATAATTCTAGGGTTGTTTGACCTGTTTGTGTATTATCTTGATGGAAGTGTCTCTGGTTGTCAGGACATGAGTACATGTTGTGTTCCGGTGAGCCACAAATGTGGCATAGAGGGTCTCTTGTTGGACCCATTGTGTCTGTGTTTCTATAATTTGAGGAGAATGATTTGGCTGCCTGTAGATCTTCTCTAGACTGTAAAGTGAAGACAGCAAATCTTTTAACCTGGTTATCGTTGCTCTGAGATATGTATACCAATTTTGCTCCTGTGCTTGTGATGATTACTATCAGGTCTGATGCTGTTGTATCCGGTGATAGTTGGGTGAGAGTGGCACTGTAACGTTCTCTTTCTTCTTTGATTTCATGGATTTTGTAGAATAGAAATATCCTACATGAATAGTATCCCTTTGTGAATGACCATTCCTAGCTGATCTCTATATAGTCGGAGGTATTGGAGAAGGTAATATTTGCCATCTGGAATGGTTCAGCTTTCTGTTGAGTTATGTAGTCAATGTTTATCTGTTCGTTGAAAAATTCTGCTAGGTCTGTTTTGGTAAAGTGTAGGAGAATGTCCTATACTCTAATTGTGCAGGAATTGCTTTCTTGGGAACCCGGGGGCGATCTTCCTGAATTTGGCATTCTCATTCTCTGTAAGTATGATTTCACATGCTGTGTTTGCTTCTTCTTGATTGCTGAAAATAGTGGCGATCTGGGGTTTTCCAATTGGGTATTTGTATCTCACATATTTTAAGGAGAGAGGTGCGCCATTTTTTGTCTGATGAAGTTTATTTTCTCCTTGGTTGTCTATCTGGGAACCAGGTCTGGATCGATGAAGGCTTTTTCAGGCCTGAGGATCTCTTGATATTCTTGATGCTTCTGAAAGATAGTTGGGAGTTCCTGTTCTTTTTCCGTATTCTCGTAGCTATATCCAGTCTGTTCAGTGATGCTTGGGATGCCCTTTTTGGCTGGAATATTTAGGATTGTTTCTTCTTCGATGGTGTGCACTGTATCTGGTGAGAGTGCTCTGTTGGTTCTTATGCTGGTCTCGTTCTCCTTCTCTGGTTCTTGCATATTTAATTCGATGTCCATCCTATCTGCTTGGTTCCTGTCCTCCTTCTCTTTCCCCTTATCTGTTGGTTTCTTCAGATTAGTTGTTCTTGTTCCTAGTGGTGTGTTTCTGAGTTGCGAGGAGGAAGTTGTTGCTTTAATTTTCAGGATCTTTCCATTGTTTCTGCTAATTCTGTCAATGTTGTATTCTGGTGTTGTCTACCTTACAAGGCTTCTTAGCTGCCTCGTGGAAGCCATCTTGTAGACTGCTGCTACTTGGTAGCCAAAATAGAGTTCGTTTTTGAGGTTTTGCCAAAAAAGGAAATTTTTACGGTTTTTGAAATTTTTTGTGAAAGAGTTTTTAGAGAAAATGTTTATTTATGCTAATATAAATACTTTAGTATAATATATTATTATATTCAATAGAAAATTTATTATCAAAAAAAAGAATCAACAATGACTTAACACATATTAAAATAAGACACTATTAACACTTCAATAATTTATCTTTAACTACTTGCACAAAATGTAAAGAGACAAATACTATTGATGGTAGAAATTATAAATGCTTTATCAAAATATTCAATATAAACTTAGTAAAAATACTAGTATTTGCTACTACTCATTCCATCTTATTAAACAATAGAGTAATAAAACTTTGAACACAAATATTTTCTGGAAATATTATCAAATGATAAATCCAACTCAATCAATCTATAGAAGCGGTAAAGATATATTCATTTCCAAAACATATAGCTATACTTACTGAACTTATCAGACTAACAGATAAAACAGCCAAGCACTTCAAAGAAATTAGCAACAGCTTCTCTAATATATCAAATATTAACATATTCTGCAATGAAGCATATAATTCTATACTAGACATCAAATATGTAAGTATAGGAATTATTCTACAAAACAATAATAACAGAGTGATAAAGATTTCACTATATATTAAAATTAAGAGATCCAGTGATCTTGCAGAATTATTAATCATTGTCATAATCACAAACCTCATCAAATATAATTCTCCTTGTTACATACTTTTTGACTTAACTATTGTATCAACAAGATTCAAAAAGCAATCAACCACAGTATTAAAAAATACAGATATCTCAGAATTACAGATTATATCCTAAATACAATTAAACAAAGATGGTTCAACTGTTTATAGCATAAAGTAATAGTGGAGAACATTACAATAAATTACAAATGGGTAAACTAACTAGTCAAGAAATATCTCAAAAATTATAATATGACATATACTATTATATTAATAAATTATATCCATAACAGAAATTTATTAATTTATAAAATTCACAATTATGAAATCATACAAAATATTAGAAAACCCATCAACACCTTTCAATAAATAAAATACATTATAGCATAGAAAACACTAAATATAATTTAGACTTAATATTAAACAAAAGGAACAGATATACTAGAAAAACTCCTCAGTAATTTTCAACCATATAATATAAACTCTTAACCATATAACTTGTGGAACTAGTGACTCTGCATATTCTTATTTAAACTCTGGAACAGAGAACTCCCTATAATGACAAAACTATATAAATATTACCTAAACATATATACAACAAGCAAATACTTTATATATCTTGAAATAGAAAACCAATATCATTTCTTCTATACAAAGAATACGGGATAGTATTGAAGACCTCATCACTAACACAATTAGCAAAGAAATCACAACAAGAATAGAAAAGTCATTAACAATAAATATTAAAATCAAAGTAAATCAAAGATATTAATAAACATAACACCCGAAACACTATAATAAGAAGTGGTATCATCAGTAATATTATTCAAATTATTACTATATATTTTAATAGCAATAGAGTTGAAAAAACTATGTGAGATATAATCAAATACATCTGTTTTATCATATTCAATATATAGACGAACAGATGTTAACAACTGCACAAGTAGAAACAAATTAATAAAATTAATAATACCATTTTCAAATATAGGCAATGACACAAAGCTCAACAATAATAAAATCAAAAGGTAGAAATTAATATGAATACAATCAAATCATCAACATTATTAGTAGAATACATCTATATTAAATATCTACAAAATATATATTAACTAAGCCTAAACACATTAATTTTGCTAAAAAAAACAACAAGTCATAGGAGTTTTTAGATAAACTGGCTTTTTTAAAAGGTAAATAGGAGAAATAGATAGAGAAAATAGATCATAAAATCATTTTATAATTTAAAGTAATATATACCTTTTTATATCTAATAAAGTGAACCTGTTATGATACAAAAAAAAAAATTTGATCTATATCTATTAAATAAATATGCTATATTATAATATTTTTTTTAATTTTGAATTTTTGAAATATCTTTATATTTAAATCTCTTTTGATTTTTTGTATATTACTTGTGATTGGAAAATTATTTACTAGATAATGAAGTTGTTTTTTTTTTTTATCTTTTCCAAATATTTTAAAATATCTTTTTTCTCTAATATTTAAAAGGTTAGTCACTTATTTTTATTAATAAATTTCTTTTTTAAGAATTTCCTCTCATTTGTGAAAGCTTTAAAATGTTATCCAAATATAATTTGATTATTTCTTCTATTTTTTCTAAAATATTGCTTATTATTGCTTTTAGTCTATAATTTTTTTATATAATATGGTTTATTAGTAAAATCAAATTACTATTTCTAATAGTATATAAATTATATTTATTAATACAATGGCTTTTGATCTTCTTTTGAAACCTTTATGATTTTATTTTATCCTGTTTCTAATATATATTATTATATCTTTATTGATTATAATTGATTTAATATCTAATTATTTAACAATCTTTATTAGTTAATATTTTGATTTATATAAATTTTCTAGATTTTTTACGATTTCTAGAATTATCTTTTATATAAAGTTGTAAATAATTTTGTTGTTTCCTTTTTTAAGCTGCCAAAGGTATAAAACATATTGAATTAATATCTATTTTTATTAAAAATTTTTTTGTTACTCTTAGTATCTTATAATAATATTATTTAGAAAGATACATATTTTTTTAGTACTGCTATAACTTCTTTGAATTCAATATTTCATTGTTATAATAGTTGTTGAGAAGTTGATAGTTTTGAGTACTTGTTATATATTTTTGAGAATTTGATTAATATATTAAATATGCTCTTTTTTTTTTAATACTTGTAGCCAAGCTAGATTGTCAGTTTATTAATCAATTGAAAATATAAGTATATTTTCCTTCAAGCAGTATAATACATATTATAGCCAAACTATTATTCTAATCTACTAACTCATCATAAGCATAAAAGTCTCTAAGTTCAGCCTTGAGAATAATATTTTGCTCTACAATGTCTTTGGATAAAAACTCTCCTAGTCCACTGTATCATTGTCAGCAGATTGTCACTGCTATATGTCTTACCAAACTATTGGAATACAGAAAACTACAAAAAGATGGGTTGAAAAAAGGGGAAAAGGAATATCTAAAAATGTTTAAATAAATAACAAGAAAATGAAAAAATAAAAATTTGAAAAAAAGAAGATTTTCAGATTCTTTCAAAGACCTGCTTCTCAAAACCTCTTCTCAATAAGAAATGTTCAATTGGGATATTCTTTTTTTTTCTAACTGTTTAAGGAACTTATCCATTCTTGATTTTGATTTTCTTCTTATATACCATCTAAGAAGACTTATTATCTAGTTGGAGCCTTTACTTCCAGGATATACTTGGTTCCAACCTTCTTTAAGCAGTGATTTTTTATTCATCTATGGTAGACAGGTAACTTATAATGAATCTCAGGTTCTTATGGGATCTAATTTTTTTTTTATAAAGCTGGCTTGGCCCCCAGTTGATCTTTATTTAGCTTTTACTCAGATATTACATTGTGTTATCTATTTTAGAGCTTACTAGAAATCAGGCTATACTAGCGTGTATGCGAGATTACTATGAAAGATACCTTCTGGATCAGATCTCCTGCTGGACCTCTGTGGCTTGTTGCCTTTCTTTTGGAAAACTAACTTGCCTAGGTTGAGTTAGCGCTATTTTCCTTGTGTTTTCGTGAGAAAAGGAAGTTAAAAGTTTTGGTTTTCTTCCAGTTCAAACCAATTTTGTTTGGGCTCTTCCCTGTTCGGTTTTTTTGCGTGTTCTGACTCCATTTGCCTCTCACTCTCTTCTCTGCTTTTGTAATTCCTTGGGATCTTTCCCACTCACCAGTTGCCTCACACCTCTGTTGCCATACTTCCCTTGCAAGGTCCTGGATTTTTTCAAAACACCCCAAGAGGGTGTGCTTGACTTTCATTTTCTTGAAAATTCTGGCCCACTCACGAAACAAGTCTGCGATGTCCTTGGGGATCAGGCTCCTAGATATCGTGTTGATCCAAATGGTCTGTGCGTTACATTCTGTCTTCTTAGCCCATTGTTGGACCTATTGTTTGCTTCTTTTCTCCCTGCTTTGGAGGTGGTTTGCTATGATCTCTAGCA
>CAJVPT010001171.1:0-22939 GCA_910592055.1 Acaulospora colombiana
GAATGAAAATGTACTTTTGTCTTCATTTGATTAATAAACTGATGATCTAGCCTGGCTACAGGTACTCAAAAAAAAAAAAACAATATATTAATATAAAGATAAAAAACTCTTTCTGCTGATCCACTATTTTCCTAAAAATTTCTTTTTTTGGTAATTGTTTAGAGAAAAAGGATAACACAATTCAAGCTCAGCAAACACAGTAAAAAGAAACACAACTACATTATACCACTTGGAGCAATACATAAAGCTCTAGAAACAAGTCACCAGGAGAAGAGTATACCATAATAACATTAACACTTTATCTATCAACTTTTGAGGGAAAGGAAAAACAAAAGTAAATATGAATCACAGTAAGGTCAAGGGATCCAACATCAACTCTCCTAGCTTCCAACCAGGCCAGTGCAGATTTACACCTTTCTAAACATTAGAAGGAACCTGGCAATATAGTAATCTCAACTGATAAACCAATCAAAACTCAAAATTGGCAAGACCCAAGAGGATGTCAGAAACCCAAGAGCAACAGCTAGAGATTAGTCGTAACAACACAATAGCAATACATAAACAACTAGTACATAACATGAACACAAACACGTTCCTCTAGACAATAGAGACATAACAATAGATTATATGACATATCTTTAAACAGATAAACAAGCTCAATACATGTTCTAGCCATTCACAAAACACATTCCTAATATTTGGTTTACCCCTTAATAGAACCAGCACACGTGTTATTGAAATCAACAAATAAACAGATAAACAACCTGCAACTTATGTTTACCCCACAATTAATCTACTAACACAATAGATAGATTAGGAAACCCCAGTAATACTATCTGAATAAGTAAACAAATAAACAGAGTTAATCCATAAAATGTGACTCATCCAATAAGCATGTGACATAAACAACATGAATAGAGCACAATATATTCTTCATATAGTAAATAAAAAAGAGGAGAATATTTTGAATACTTTAGTTAAGCTTTCAAGAAAGCACAATGAAACCTCAGAACTATGGCCATCCCAACAGTTGATAAGGCAAAAAGAAGAATATCCAATAGAAGAAATTACTCCCGCACCAGAGATTTTTACTATCCTAGATAGTATTATTGCTAACATCCTAGGAATAGACAAAACAACATTCCATAAGGAATGGATCCTTACTTAATATATTTTATACCTCTGGCAACAGGAAAAGGGAAAAGAAGAAGATCTTCTACAGTTCTATATAGAAAACAAATTTATTGAAATTATAAGAATGCAAGTAATTCACAGGAGCCAAAAAATCAATCAATAGAGATCACAGAATACATAGATACTGAGTCAATGATAGACAATGAAATCATAATAACCAGTGATCATAAACAAGAAGAGGCTAAAATACAAAGGCTTCAAGAGAAAATAAAAGGCAACAACATCAGTGATTATAACTCATATAACTAAAAACAGGGACTTCACCCCATCAACAAATCCATATTTTATAGAAAAAGAAGGAATATATAGACTCAGTGCTATGATAGTCAATATTTCAGGGAAAACAGAAGAAGAAGCCAAGGCCTACCTAAGCAATACCTTGAAACTACCACAGAAAGAAAGACACCTCCTAAAGAAAGAATTTATTAATGAAAACAAATGGTTGACCTTTTGGATACAAGAAGAAGAGATTGTTCTAAAATGTATAGAAGAGATAAATCACAAAGAGGATAACTTTACTATTCAACAAATAACTCCTCACACTCTATGTCCTACCCATATGACCAAAAGAGAAAAAAACAGAAAAATCTTTCAGGAATTCAAAGGGGAAAATAGATCAGATATATAACACATCAGCCTAATAGATCTAGATTATAAAGTTTCCAGAAGTTATATAGTCGAACATATAGAACAGTCCAAAACATCCATATCTATAAGGCTAAGATAAAAACTAGGGCCAAGGCCTATTTCAAGCTTCATAAACATATTAAATGAAATTTCACAGAAATATGGACAACACCTATAGGTATTGAAATGTTCAGAGCTATCTTTACTAAATCAGAGTTGACAGATGAAGAAATAAATGCCACCCTAATTAAGAGAAATATCAACTCAGCTAGACTTTGGGTACAAACAAAACATATATCAGTTTGATAGCAAGAGCTCTACATGGTACCCAGGCAAAAGCATACTATACTCCCAAAAATCCTTACACATTAAAGAAACAGAACTTTACAGTTGTCTGTTTTGTGACAAGAGAGGACAGGGACAAGGCATGCAAATAACATATCTTTTTACAAGGTTTAAGACTATCCTGGAGCATGAAAAATCCCAGCATTAGAGAAAATACTAGCCCTATAAATGACGAAAAAAAATCATGCTATCAAGGATCTCAAAAAATCAATATAGATAATGACCCAACTTCAGATTTACTATCAGGCTATGAGTCTACAAGATTCTCTTCTTTCTTCTCTTATTATCAACCCTACAATGTAAAATCTACATGCTCCAGAAACCAAAGATAAACAAAACAAAAAGATAATATAGAGTAAGACAGGAGAATCACAGAACAACTAGATATCCTGCTACAGGTAGTAATAGAGAGCCAATAAGAAGACGAAAGACTCATCAAGCAGTGAAGATATCAGATCAGAGGTAGAAGGCAACCAAGACCCTCTGCAGCTTATTTTGACCAACCTTAAAAAGCTGAGCGGTAGAATAAATAGACTTGAAGAATAAACAACTTCAAATAAGATAAATAGAGGTAGAAGAAGGGCCAATCGCTCTTAAAATGGTGTAAAAGATAATCCAAAGAGACAAGAGGTGAACATGCCCACTTTATCCTCAACAGCAATTAATAACAAGGGCAGAGAACAAACACAAGAAAAAGAGTTTTCATTAGAACAACATGATAATTTAGATTTAATAACATTCTTACAAAAGGAACATGATATTTTCCTCAACAAAAAAAGAAAAAACATAATAATAAAAAAGAAATAGGAAGAAATAGCAAATATACAAAAAAGAATAATTAGAATTGGAACACACAATATCAGAGGCATCACAGATAAGACAAATCAAAGAAGTCTAATTGAAGAAATCACAGAACAAGAGATAGATATAATGGGTCTATGTGAAACAAAACTTACCCAAACTAATGCCAAATGGCTTTCGACAAACAAAGAGCCTACAAACACTTTTATAGTATCAATCCTGACACATCCTTTGGAGCAGGAGTTAGCCTTCTTATCAGAAGAGACTTAGAGAAAAAGGTGGCATCAATCAAAGAAGAAGATGGATACATTATAGCTGCCAACCTGCTGATGAAAAAGAAAAAGATCTGTATTATATAGGTCTATATTTCATCAGATAAACAAAGGTGCAAAAAAGTGCAAGAGAAAATAACCAGCCTTAGCAAAACAAAACATAGAAAAGGCTTTCACATAATAATAATGAAAGACTTTAATGTTGCTTATAACCTACTAGAAGATAGAACCTCATTTTCTAAAGCAAAATTCAGATCCTTTTGATGTCTTGACATCCCATTACTTGATTTTCTTGATGAATGGGGGTTTATAGATACACAAGCAATATGGAAAGGAAAAAACAAAACTCCCACAAGATGGGATGCAACAAGCAATAGTAAAATTGACTATATTTGAATATCATAAAGCTTATCAAGATATCCAATACTATGATTTAATAATGAAGAGATAAAAGAAGTCATGGAAAGCAATCACACCATGCTTTCTATAACATTACATGACAATAATCTTTTTACACGAAGTAATACTATAAAGTTTCCTAAACAATAATTAAAAAGAATAGACATTAAGAAAATATCTCCAGAACAATGACAGACCTTTCATGAAAACTTAAATCACAAGTTCAAAACAACATTGAAACTCCGACTTAAAGAAGAACCCAATGAAAATGAAAGAGAAAACCAAGCCAACAAGATCTGAAAAACCTTTGAAGAACAAATCTGCAAAGCAGCCTTCAACAAGATTGCAACCAAGAAACCAATTGTGCATAAAGAAAAACCTGAATATAGACATAGTTCAGAGTTCATTATATATAGAAAAGCCCTATGGCTAAAAGAGCTCTTCAAGAAGACTGAAGTATCAAGAGAAATAGTCAAACTACAAACCCTTAGCTTGGCAATAGAGAAACACAATGCAATATATAGTCCTAACCATCAGATCAAAAACCATTGCATCCAACATAGTATCTCCAACATGCCCTGGTCGTTATTGAAAAAGGATATCCAGGATGCAATAGAGTGATTGAAATTTATCAGTCAAAAGATTGAAGCCAAGAAAACAAGAGATACAATCAAGGTTGCTTTGAAACAATGATGCGATGACCTAAAATTCAATCAGAGAAGAATGATAAGCTTTTTAACAAATAGAACAAGAAGCAAAATTGTACTGGACAGAGTTAAGATCATATAGGATAGTATAGAATATATAACAATTAAAACAGGTGAAATAGAGAAAGAACTAAGGTGATATAATCTAGAAGCATTTAAAAAAAGAGATGCCAACTTCAATAGCCTTACAAAAGACTGGAAAGAGGAGTATAGATCCCAGAATTACAGTATATCAAGGAACTATGGTATAAAAATCTCCTCGAGTCAATTTCACAAGTGGAATTAGGTGAAATACTTCAAACACTTCCAAACAACAAGGCACCAGGACAGTCACAAATTAGCTATGAAATGCTTAAAAAATTGAGTCAGGATGGAAAGGAAATCTTGAGAAGAATATTAAATAACTTCTTGAAATGTGAGGTAACCCCCACTTGTTGTAAACAGAGTCACATATATCCCATAACCAAACTAAAACCATGAGAGTGTAAGCTAATAAATATAAGACCAATAGTTCTATTGGAAGTCACAAGAAAGTGTTTTACAAAAATCTTTACTAATAGGTTGGGAAATATCTATAAAGTCAATAATATCCTCAAAGGTCCCAACTTCATGGGTTTCCCCAGAGAAAGTACATTAGAACCAATCCAAATCCTCAACAACATCTGTGAAGATGCAAAAAAAAATAAAAAGGAATTGTGGATACTTTTCCAAGATACCACCAAAGCTTATGACACAATTAGTTTGAATATGCTAATCAAAGCAATGAAAGGATTAGAATACCAAAGGATTTTATCAAGATCATGCTGAGCCTATTTCAAGACAGAGAATTTCAAGTTATCTTTGAAAATGATCTCACTGAACCCATAAAAGCAGGGGATGGCATTGATTAAGAAAAAACCATTTCACCACTGCTATAGTGAATATTCTATGATCCTTTACTTTGCAAGATTCAGAATGACAAAGAAATGGGATACAAAATGTCAGTCACCTGGAATCCAGATCTCAAAAGACAGACCACAAAAAGGCTAGAATCAAGACACATAGCTAAAGCCTTTATGAAAAATATGACATGGATAGCAAGATCAAAAAAGGATATGGAAGAAATTCTCAAAACTGCGAGAGAGTCTTTTACAAAATCAACGATTCCCAAATTAATAGTAATAAATCAGTCCTAATTACTATTAACAATTCTAATTGCTATCCAGAAGAAGTTTAGGCTGGTATAGGAAAAAAAGTGGTAAAGAAGCTCAGCAGGACAGAACATATAAGATTTCTAGGAATCTGGACCGGTAATCAAAAAACTGCAGTTGAACTCAAAGAGAGAATGTTAAAAGAGATCAATGTAGTAACTAGAGCTCTTAAAAGCAAGAAATTAATAGATAAACAAACCCTGTATATTCTAAACAGAGTATTAATTCCAAGAATTGAATTTAGGATGCAGCATAATATACTATCTTGAAAAATATGCAACACTTTAATGGCAGCATATAGAAAGCTCTTTAAAAATGAAACTACCTTATGTAGATCCATACCTAATAGTGTAATACATCATCCAAAGATTTACAACCTGAAAAGCATCTAGATGCTTCAACAAGAAAGTCAAATAACAGGATTATATAATAGATTAAATGATCCTGTTCCTGCAGGAATCATAACAATTATCTGACTTAAACAAGCATAGATAAAAAATTGGGAACCACTTAACCTATTAACATGCAACTCTCTGAATCACCTACCAGATAGAGGAAACTTTATGCTCCAAGTAATGAAGTTGGCTAAAGACATAGAAATAATCTTTCACAGTTGGAAATGGCATGAAATCTTCGAATGGAGCAAGAGAAATAGTTTAATTAAGGAACACTTTACACTAGAAGAATATAGAAAAGCCATACTATCACTAAGAAACAATAAACTGCTATATGTAGACCAGCTAATTGATCAAGTTACTAAAAAAATTAGAAATTGGCAAATGCTTCAACTACTTCAGAACACTAGCAAAGGTCCTATTCCTGAATGCTTTCAAGCTTTAAACCAAATTTTTCCAAGTAATAGGATAGGTCAACTCATGTGTACGTGAAAAAGAGATTGAACGAAGTGGGAACCAGAATATATTGCAATCAATCCAGACCGTGACAAATGACAAAAACTATGGATAATTACAAAGAAAGCTGGGCATAATATAATCTGAAGAAAACTACAATAGACAAAAGTAGAACACAAAGTCAATGTCGAACACTTCAACTGCTATAGTAATAATAATACTCAAATGATGATATTAACAAGGTACCCAGGATGCCCAGAGAATATAAAACATAAAGGGAATGTATATTAGAGAAAGATATGAAAGATATATATAAAGTTTCATATCTTAATACAAGAAAGTCAACCAGAAGAGCTCAAGAACTAACAATTCCCTGCTCCAAGGCATCGATAGAAGGGACAATGGAAAAGATTACTAGTATAGATCCAAATTCTCAAATCTTAGCTCCAATCAATATAGTGAATTGGGTATATATCGAAAGATGGAAAGAGGTCATCATTAGAAACAATGTTATAGAAGGAGTATATCAAGACCACCTAATAGAAATACTTCAACGTAATCTAGGATTCAATATTAAAAAACTATTCTTCTACTCTGATGGATCACTTATTAATTATAGAAAGAAAGAAATGAAAATGGAAGCAGCATGGATCCAGATAGAAGATATGGATAGGGAAAGTAGATTTCAGACAAGAGTAGATAGTTGGCCTCCTCAACATGTACTGAACTTGTAGCAATTGTCACAATACTTTTGATAGTTCCAGTGGGTAGTGACGTGGAAATCTATATAGATAGCTAGGCCTGTGCTGTATCTCTAAGTGGAAAACAATAGAAAGAGAAGATCCAAAGCAAACTCACAAAAGATGATTAAAGAAAAAAAACTGATCCCTGTGAGCATGAATGTTAGAATTGGTAAAGAAAAAGACCATAAACCTGCAACTTATCAAGGTTAAGGTATATTCCAATAATCCTCACAATGAAGAAGCATATGTCCTAGTCAAAGAAGCTCTGAAACTCACTGCAATAGAATGGAAAGAGCTGACCTTATACAAGATCATCACAGAAATTAGATGGCAAGAAAAGATGCTGGATGACCCAATAAAACAGTTTGTCAAAAAAGTAAACAATAAAACAACTGCCTTCCAGTGGATACAACAAAACAGAACTGAAAAAGGATGGAGTTATCAAATTATAGAACAGCAAGATCATACTTGGAATCTTGTATAGGAAAGAATAAAAGAAGGACACACCTTTGACACTTCTTTTAAACAATCACAACAAAAAAGCTTTCTCACAAAATTAATAAATGATGAGCTAACAACTCTAAACAAGCTGGCAACTAGAAGGCCCGACCTCTACAAACAAATGAAATGTATAGCATGTAGCTAGCAAAGTGAAACTTTCAAACATTTATTAGAGTGTCCAGCATACAAAGAACAATTACAGGAAGCATGGAGTAAAGAACAAGATGGGATCCTTAGAGACTTCAGAGGGCTCTTACAAGAAAGGAAAAAATAAGCAGAAGAAAAACATGCAAGGTTGATTATTCATGATAAAGAAAAACCGACTGAGATGGATAAATGGATCTCTAAACTAGTAGAACAGATCTCAAAAACCAGTCAGGA
Source organism: Acaulospora colombiana (assembly GCA_910592055.1). NCBI lineage: Eukaryota > Fungi > Glomeromycota > Glomeromycetes > Diversisporales > Acaulosporaceae > Acaulospora > Acaulospora colombiana. Next base: position 8,012 of record CAJVPT010001171.1, read on the forward strand.
CACTCTAAGTTTTGCACAGGGCTAGTAAGGAGAGACTTAATCTTAGAAATGGCTGATCTGAAATGTCATGGAAAAAGAATTGGTAATAATGCAAGAAGATGGATATCAAAGATGCAAAGAAGAGTATGCAACCAAATAAGAAAAAGGATTTGGAACAAAAGATATAAGAAAATAATTGAATCAGAATATTCACAGGGGATCTGTAGAGTAGAAAAAATCAACTGACCCTCAGGCACACACAGCTTAAAACCAGCAGTCCCCAAAAATAAAAATCCTCTACCAGAGGAAGGAACTCAAGAAAATGAAAGCCTGAAAGAAATTCTACTCAAAGGTGTTACTCATGGAATGAAGTGGTTGGGTTTTAAGCTGGATTAGAATAATGGATAGTGATCTGCAGTGGTGATCTGCAGACAATGATGTTAAAAGTTGGAAGGGTATTCACCTGAACCATTAATGGAGTGATAAATCACTTTCGAAGTTGCATTTAGAGTTTTGGTATATTAAGTCAAAACAACAATGAGTAAGTTAGGTAAAGTCTTAGCTTTAGTGAATTATTTAAAATGTACAGTATACAAATTTTTAATAAAGCACACATACCTAGCCTAACCTAGGATTTTTTTTAAAAAAAAGCAGTATATTAATATAAAATAAATTTACCTTATTTTGTATCATATATTTTTCTAAGCATGATACAAAACTTTCTTTGATATTTTCACCTATATGTATGCCCCATATTTGTATAAAATCTAATGTTATATTATGCATTTTCCAATTACTGCTGATAAAATGTACAGTTATCGCTAGAAATGCCTTTATTGAAGTTAATATTCAAATATCGAGGATGAATGAAATACGATTCTTCACTTCTTACAAAATTTTTTTTAATTTTTTCTTGATCAATCAAGTACAAATCTATTATATGCAGTATGTCTTAATAGATGTAGCAGCTGGTATTTTAGTTTTTTGTGAGATTGACTGGATAAATATATGAAATGCTAGCTTCTCTATGATTGTAAAAGGGTATTGGTTTATGACAATCCATTGGATGAGATTTTGTTTTACTTTTTCAGGTTCATGTATCCACTATATAAAAATAAATTTTAGCATGGTTTTAAATTAATAAATATATTTATATTGATTACTATAGTATTAAAAAATTTTTGATTAAAGGTTTATCAAAATGTGGATTTATTTTTATCGGGTGGTTTTTTTCTAAGTGTTTAAAAAGATTAGAGGTGCTATCTTCACTACAGGTATTTTTGGTGCAACAATAATTGCAAGAAACTTTTTTACTTTCATTGAAATTGAAATCCTTTATAAAATGATTCCACATTTTATTTCTATAATTTATTTTATTACTCAATGATGTATCTGAAAAATTACTTGTAGCAACATTACTGGTATCACTCAATTCATAGTATTTAAACTGAAACTTTCATTGTTTATTTCATTGGAATTATTGAAAGAACTATCATATTTCATTTTATTTTTGATGTAAATAATATTAGTAATGTTGCAAAGAGAAAAATTTCGTAAAAAATATCACAAAATTTTAAAGAAGCATGTAAAGGTATTAAAGGAATATAAAAAAAAATCCAGGAGTTTTTTTTTTAATTACCTTAAATAGCTATATTTAAATATAGTTAAACTACTGATTTATTTGAATTTGACTAGATTTTAAAACTTGAAATCCAATCAGATACAAAATTTAGAATCCGATCGGATAAGATTTCAAAATTTGAAATCCATATCTGATTTATATACAAATGGATCAAAAAATTTAAAATCTGATCCTATCAGTTCAGATTAAATCCATGGATCATTCAAATTCAAATAAAAATTGTGATCCTTATCTTCTACACAACAGATCACACAAAAAAGCAGATACTGACAAAATAACAAATTATAGGCAACAATACAAAAAAAAGTTCCAATTTATCCATGACCTAATAATTAGACAGTAAAAAAAACATGAAATTAGAGAGAAAAATAGAAGTGACATTATTACTGCCTGCAATAGAAAAAATCATTGGTTTGACACAAACAAAAAAAAATGATTAAATCAATTTTAGAGAATCCCAACAGAAATATAATTACAAATAAATTAATCAAGAAAGCTGATACAGAATATGTGCTAATAAATGATCCTAACAAAATAAAGGAACAATTTAGATATTAGCAAGAAAGTATAAAACTTCTTGCAAATATTTTTTTTTGTGTGTGGTTAGAGGATTAGTAGAAAAAATAATTATTATTTTGATCTTTTTATTTTTATTATTATTATTTTTTTTTGTAAATAGCATTAAGTGCATGACTTTATTCAACAATTAAGTTACTAATCAACACTAGTAATTATTACATAAATAATTATAGCTACTCGTATGGGTAGACCCTTACAAACTTTAAAAACTTACGTGAAGAAAGAGAAAAAAGTAAATAATATCTAGCTACTAGTTTACTATTGATCAGTAAGGGTGCTTGCTGGGATAATAAGGTGATATGTATTGGTTAGGAAAATTAGGTTTTTTGTTGTACTGGGCCTGGAAACCAGTTCGAGTCAGAATATAGACTGTAGGTCTTTCTTTATTAGGGGTCATAAACCTAATAAGGTGAGATCATCCTGTGCTGATCTTTTGGAGGGGGTAAGCTGACTATAGTTTTTTGATAGGATATTGAAAGAGAGTTAAAACAAGAGGATGTCCTATTATCATTTCTCTTAAGTTGAGTGGTAATGATGTTATCAAGTATTCAAAGCAACAACTCTTATTTAGCTATCTACTTTTGACCAATGTAGTGACAATCTAGGCCCTTAGCAAGTAAAACATTATATTTTTAATACTGTCATATGAAATTCCTACTATTACTATTTCTTCTCCATTCATGTGACTTTTTAAAGTAGTTAGTGATTATAGAAAGGTATATCTAGAATTTTGAAAATGTATTCTTTCTTGTTATGGATTTACCTTTCAATCATAAGAAGTCTTGTTTTGATCTTTTTTGTGTATTAAGTCCACTGTCTTGATCAGAGAAAAGTCTTGATAAACCATGGGTTGATGATATAATTTGGTAGAAAAAGAAGTGTAAAGCCTAGGAAGAAAACCTTGGAAAAGGGAAAAACTATCTATTAGCAGAAGGAGTATAAAAAGAAGAGATAAAGATAAACGGAAAAGAATAAATAGATGGGGGAGGTTAAGGAGTTGAAGGAAAAAATAAGAGAAAATAAAAGTATTCTTGTCTATAATGACTTATATATATACAAAGCTTCACTCCAGGAGTATCCTGCTTCCAAAGAACAGTTCCCTTTGTCTCAGAAGTTTGCCATGTGCAGAGTTTAGGTTCGCTCATACTTCACTAGACGTAATACTTTCTATACATCAACAAGTCAGATAACAGAGCCTCGTATAATGTCAGCATATCTCAGACTTTGTCTGCTGCATAGTTGGTAGTCTTGTATAGAGTAAATAAGGAGGAAGGGGAAAAAAGAAAACTTCCTAAAAAGAAAATTTTCATGAAGTAGGGTAAGTGAGAAAGAGTTTTTTTTTTTTTATTTTGATCTTTTTATATTTGATATATTAAATAAATATATATATGTTTGTATTATTTAATTTGTAAAATAGATTTGATATTTTGATTGCATAACATACTGCATATATTAAACTATAAAAGTTTTAATATTCTTTTGAATCTTGATAACTTTGAAATGACTTAATATATTGAGTGAATTCATAGAATTTGAATTTCTTACAATGTCACAAACATTACTAACCTGGTTATGAGTTCTATGAATTTGATAATGATTTTTTTTTTTTAATTATAAATTAATTTATGTATTTATTTTTTAAGATTTAAAAAATAATAATATTTATAAATTAGTATACACATAAATTCGGTAAAATACTTGAGTATTAAAGTTTGTTAATATAAAATGTTGTTCTCGTTCTTTGGACTGGTTTATTATTTCCAAAAAAGGATCTCAAAGAGGAATTGTTAAGAAAAAGAAGAATCGGTGAAAGAGTTTTTTAAAATATTCTAATTCATAATAAGTTATTGTTAACTTAAATGTATAATTTATAATTTATATAATGATTATTAAGAAATTACTTAATAAAAGTCTTGCATATACTGCTTGTTTCATAGTAAAAAAAAAAAAAAAAAAACATAGTTTCGAATATACAGTATGCCTAATGAATCTAAATTCAAAAGTTAGTGCAAAACATAGTAAATTGCGACTTTAAATTCCTCATTTTTTATGCACAGTAGATCACAAAAGTTGGGTTAATGAATAAACATGATATTTTAAATATTTTTAAGTACAGAGTAGTAAAGAATTTAATGTTTTAGTTTGACAAATTATTCATTAAATGGTTGGGTTTCCCAATTAGACCTGTCCGATTTGTTCAAACAGATTAGTTTTGTTGCGTTTAATTTCTAAAAAAAGATTTTTTTTTGTGAAGTACAAATGTAATTAAAAAAAAACTTCATTTTTAAAACCAAGTTCATATGAAAATTTTTCGTGTGTCGTTCGCGAGTGTACATACAGGCGCACGTGACACGCGAAATAACACGTTAAATTTTAAATGTGGATAAGCCTTCAAACCAGGATTGGTGTCATCACTTGTTTTAGAAACATGCCAATTTAAGATCTGATAATTTTTATACTGTATGTTTACGTATCGATCGCATTTATGATAATCGTTGATTTCGCAGAAATCGGGTTTTTTGCCAAGACTTCCATCGCATCCTTGAACACAAAGTCGATTTTTTTTTTAAAATCGCAGAATAACATGTCTCGTCAAAAATCGAATTCAATCGAATTCTTTAACAAAAGAATCAAATCTCGCACCGAATTGATAATTATGTGACAGACTTGGTATAGCGAAGTGTAAGAGAATAAAAGTTTTGTTATGAAAAATTCGCCGAAAAAAGATGCAGATTCTCTGAAGTATCTTAATTATTTGGTGGCTCATGTTTGCCGACGGTGGCTTTTGCGAACGAGATATGATATTCGATATAATATTCGGCGATATTTCTACGGAAGCTTGTTTGAGGGCTTAGACGAGAAGCACTCGCTTCTTCATAAGCCATCTGATCGCGAGATCACTAAGCCGTAAATTAATAATTAATTGCGGTGTGTAATTAAGCAACAGTTCCTTTTAAATTAGACCCTGTTTTTCTTTACTAATACTGTAACTTTAAAATTTTCGGTGATGAAAAACTCCGATCAAGTAGAAATAGAAGTCCGTGAAAAAGAGGACACACCCCCCGAGATCGATGAGAATACAAAAATTGTGTGTTCACCGAACTTGAAATATGTTGCAGCTTGGAATTACACCGAAGAATTCGTCTGCGTATATTCTATTAAAGGATACGAAGATATAAAATACGAAGCTTCATTTGACAAGGAGGTGCTCAAATCACTAGGGCATTCTGAATTCGATGGATACTTTGTCGATTTTCTTGGTTTATCCGATAAAAGTCACGTCGTTCTAAATGCTCGTTTTTACAATGACCGGATCGAATACATTGAAGGTTTGTTCAAGTACTCTTGGCGTGATCACATGGACGAATTACAATGCTCGGTGTTAATTTGATGTTTCGTGATATTTAAGAGGTGGTGCTCGTTGATGTGGTTGGAATGAAAACCTTCTTGTTAGAAACTCCCGGTAATACGGGAAGACTGGTCGAAGGAAGCTTTATCATCGATAGAATCTGTACAGAATATGTGCTTATCAGGTTAGAAGGGAATGTCGCTGCTGGTTACTTGTTCTCGGAACCGAATTGGAAGTGCACAACTATATTCCGAGTTCCTGATTGCAATCCCGAGGATTGTATCAAGTTAAGTGCCAACGGCAAGCTCTTCATATACCGATATGAGATACATATTCTTACGCAGTGGGAAATTGGCACCTTAAATTTTGAAAGGGAGTGGGCCTTGGAATGGGATTTTACTTCTCCGTCCAACTTGATCATAGAAAATAAGGCTATCAACGAAAATGCCACTTGTTTGGCGATTTGGGACAAGAAAAACGTTTATACATGTTCACTAAAGGAACAGCACATTGTGGCTTCTTGTAAGTATATTTATTTTGGGTCGAAGGTGGAAGGGACTATTTCTAATTTCCAAGTTCAAACACTCAATAGATTCACCCGATTACGATGTAAAAGAGTGTCACTTTCTTTCATCGAACATTGGGGAATATTTACTTGTTGTGTGCACGAAAAATGAGTGGCATCATTTCTACTATGTACTCGACCCTTACACTCTTGTTGACAAAATTGACGCAAGAGGGTTAATGGAAACGGTTCAAGGCTGTGAGAAAAAGGTTGATCCAGATTTCGTGCAAAGCGAGGTCAGGAAGAAAGTGTGGGGAGAAAAAACCAAGATGGGACTACGTGAAAGGGTTGAGCTCGAAAACGAGATTATAAAGAAAGAACTTGAAAATAAAGATTCGGAAAATGTGACTACCGAATTAATGGAACCATATACGATATGTGACAACAGATATTTCCATGTTTTTGATAAGAAACTGTGTGTCCAAGAGTTTGTCAGAAAAGATTGGATTGAACACATGAGAGGGCTTAATAAATATCCGGATGGAGAGAGAGTTAAAACATTATTGCGCACTCTACCAAACGAAACGTCATATGGGGGTCCATTCGCAATCACCAATGGTACTTGGGGAAATTGGTTCATAAATTTTGAGCCTCACGCGATATTACTTGGCAACATAAAGACGGTTGAGAGTCGCAACATATATATGCATAGGGTTGAGGATGCGAAGAAAGGGAGGAGGGCTAAGAGGAAGGCGAGAGAGGGTTCGGGATCACTTTACGATGACGAAGGCATGGGAGGCGTGGCAAGTTATATCAAGGGAATTGAAGTTTTAGAGAACGAGGATTTGTTAATGACCACAGCAGTCGGTGTGTTTATTTGGACCGTCAATTATATGAAGATCGACGATTCAAAGCGAGAGATACGTCTGCACTATTTTTGGAGTTGGAACAAAAAGATCGACGAGGATCATTTAAAGGAAAGGAATTTACCCCTTCCGGACTTCGAATTTGCAATTGAAAATCAACAAAAGTTCACGGACGGTTTGGGAAAGGAATCTCCTTTTTTCAAAGAATTGGTTGATGACTATTTTGAAGATCGTTTTAGGTTAGATCTTTACGGAAAGCATTTGTTGGAGCGGTTGTTTTCTTTAGAGAATAATGAATTAATTGAGAAGTTATTGTGTTCAATTGTTGATTTAACTATTGATAATAGTGACGGTGATTTTGTTTCAAACATTAGATTATTAAATATAGTCTCTTACAATTTTGTTTATTTGTCAAATCAGTATCCCAACATTACCAAACGTGTCCTGTCAAAGTTATCATTTTTCGTACCCGGAGACGACAGCTCGATCGGAATCATCAATCATTATTCGACTTCCAGGCATCATCAGCATCTTGATGCATATCCCGAGATTTCCTCTATTAATCTTATGACACCCGTAAAACGCTTCTTCAATCACCTTTCATATTATCACGGGAAACTCTCGGCGTTTCTTTCTAGCATATTTTCTCCAGACGAAGGAAAGCTAACCATTAAATTGGCCTTTCCCTTACCCAACTTTGTCAGTTACCCAACTCAATATAATACTTATTGGGAATTGATTTTTCCTAAGCATAGTCCCTTCACTGATTACGACAAGCCTCATCTTTATAAATGGTGGAATGGTGAAGCGCTGCTGGATTTTAAGTGGAACACGTATGGAAGAAAATATTATCTCGCAATTTGGGCGTTTTACACGTTGTTCCTTTTATCCTTTACGATCCCCGCGACCTTTTCGAGCCAAATTACTTGGGGCACCTTGAGGATTCTCCTGATAATCACGATATTTTTTGGATTGATTCATTTTCTTTTCGAGGTCAGGCAGTTTATTTTTGATATGAAGAGATATATTGCTAGCCCCTGGAATTACTTTGGTAAGTGGAGCATGTTTTTTTCCTTAAATCGAACCACCAAAATTTTCTACTCATACTGCCACTTACCATCCTAGATCTAGGCGCGATATTCTTCTCGATAATTAGTTCCGTGATATGGCTCGAATATGGTTCAATTTCCACTTGGTTAGCCACCATCACAACATTGTTGCTTGAAGTCAAGTTTCTTTTCTTTTTCAGAGCCACCAATTTTTTCGGGACTCACTTTGCAATGATTATTGGAGTCGCTCGAAAAGTATTTTCTTTTATATTTATATTGGGGTTTGTTGTACTTGCGTTTGCACACTCCTTCCACCTCTTGTTACGACCAGCCGAGAATTATTCTTTAACTACCCCGAGCAATTCGAACGATCCAAACAACCCGTGGAACTTGGCGACTAAGTTATATCCTATTTCGGATGGCACTGTCAACAAGTCCTCGGCATTGATCGCGCCCCCAAGTGACAGCACAAACATGTTTTCCATGCTCGACACTTCCATATTGGCCATCTACCTGATGTTAACGGGTATTGTCATTTCACAAATACAAAGCGCGCCGTTAAAAGAAACTAGCCAAGCTGGCTGAAATTCTTATGTTTAAACAATTGCGTAGGAGAATCGAGTCCAATATCGGCTTGGCCTATAACCGAAAATGTCACCTTGATCATCGTACTTGTGATCTTTTCATTTTTCACCACCATTTATATGATGAACTTGTTTATCGGATTGCTCACTAACGCAATTGGCGAGACGAGTAATTACGAATCCTTTCTACTGCTGAAGGCTGATGTGAGTCTGGTTTTGGCAGCATGATATTCATTTATCATTGTTAAATAATGACAAAATCTTTTTTAAGGTTTTGGCGGAAATTGAGCTTTTCTATATGCTACCTCACCAGAGAAGGAAGCATAATTGGTTTCCGGAGTTCTTGTAATTATTTCAACTACCTTGCAGAATGTGATTGGAATTTTTTTTTAAATATTTACTGAGCAAGAAATTTCCTTGTTAACTTGTGAAAAGTTTTTACGAGGCCGAAGTGAGCAAGCTAAAGGATATCATTATTTCCATTCAAAATAATACTTACGAAGACTTGAATCCTCCCTATATCCCGGAAAGGTTGCTGGATTTGATTCACATACACGTGAAGGATAAGCTTGGGGGCATCAAACTTGAAATCATGATCGAGGAAATCAAGGAGATGATCCAGTCAATCAAGGTTAAATGAGTGAGTGCTTGATATGTAATGATTAATGATTAGAATATTGATGTCCATTCACTCGTAACGTTTCGATGGGATGGTTCCTGAAATAGAACTGAGAGTCATTTCGTTGCCATAATATTGCGGTGGTCCTCTCGTGGTTCCGCGGTTTTTTTTTTGTTTCACACATAGGTAAGAGGGTTAAGAAATTTTAAATTGATAAGTTCCATAAGAGATATGATGACAAAGAAAATTGTGTATTAGGATTTGTTACAAATATATTTTATTGTTTTTGGTTTCAAAAATCTCAAATGAGTTTTAACATACTAAAATCATATTAAATTTATTTTGATTTTCTAATATTTTTTAATAAACCTTTGATTCCAATCACCTTTTGTGTAAATAAATAAATAGATATAAATATTTATATGTAGGAAAACCTCATTTGAATTTTTGTGAGTTAAATTTTTAAAGTGAATTTCGTGTAAAGTTGATAACAAAAATCCATTATACAGTATATTAAAATATACTGTACGTACGTATATTAAAATATACTGTACGTACGTATATACGTATTAATTATTTGCTCCATAATTTTTTTACACACGTATTAATTATTTTAAACGTCAAAGTAACGTCACGTAACATATGCAACAATAATTTCATATGCGTGTTTCCTTTTACATTCTTAGCCCTACCTGTTGGACAATCGGTATCCTAAAATAGGTAACTATTCTGGGCGCAAAGTTTCTAAATATGTCAGTAAGATCTTTTATATAATAAACGTTCGAATTTCGAGTACCGTATAGCACGCATCACAGACAGATGTAAGAAATAGCTAAAAATGAATTATTCCATTTATTTATTTTTCTCGAGCTTCATATTTTCCTTGATCTCTGGTGTCCTTGCCGTCCGTGACTATCTTGATGCTGAAGATGGCAAATGTGGTTACGTATCGAACAATTGTAAACTTACGCATTCATTCAATACTCGTCATCTTTCTCTACAACTTGTCGCCAACATTGCTTTTGTAAAATTCAGGGTGCCTTTCGGATCTTCCCTCTATCTCTTATCGTAACCTCATCTTGGAAAAATCAAATTTTCATTCTGATCTTTCTACCCATATATATGGTTGTTGTGGACGCAGCTGTTCTGGATGTCATAATCATTGTTACAAAAAAAAAGAACAGGTCAAGATGATGTCACCTCCAATACCATCTGATTCGCCTCTTCAGACGACCACTGCTATAAATTGCCCAAATCCACCACCAAATTCATGCGATTTTTATGAAAATTGCTTGGAGAATAAATTCCATTGTGGTCCTAAGGGTTACCCAATTAATTTCGGAAAAAAGAACTGCGAGAAATTTGTTGATAATTTAAACAAATTCAGCCCCGCTGGAAAGAAATGGTAAACTTGATTTGGCTATGAGAATCCTCGCACGATGCATTGTTGATCTTAACAATGATTTATCTGAACGAATTAGGGTGTTAAACGTAATGCTTTGTCTCCAAAGAGCATTGGTCCCAAGCTATGAAAACAGTGCGACCACATGCCAAGAAATAGGCGATGCAGCATTCAGTTCTCATACACCATGTTACATCACTTCTGGTATATGTTTTCTTCCACCTACGGACTGGGAGGCGTTAGTTGAGACTATTGGTCTTGATGTTTTATTTGGGAGCTTGGAGATTTTAAAAGTTAGCATTACATTAAATGTACCGAATACTTTATATGAACTTACAGTATATTAACGTGATATTTGTTACGATATAGCAAGCGTTGGAAACCGGGGGCGAGTGTATCACCCTATACGCATGGATCCTTGTGAAACATAAACAGCTACACGTCAACTCTTAATTTATGCTCCAACGGCCGGAGATTTCAAAATTTGGTTCTAATTATTTTCGATGATAATTTTATGATTACGTATTACCGGATCTATTCAGTTATAAAAATCTCCATTTAAATATCGCACTCATTACATATTTTATTATTTTCACTGTAAATAATTTTTAATTTCAGTATATTGAGCTACCTTATTTTATCTATTCACTGTAAGCATTATGGATTCCGATTAAATAAAATACGTAACTGTATCAATTTAAATTTTTTTCTTGGATCAATTTTCAACTAGGCTTTACTATTTTATTTATCTCTAAACTCATTTTAAGCTAGTGATAATTGTATACTTGATCCAAAGTTCGTGAAGAGCAAAACAATGCGTACACATTGCTTTTATCGATATCAATCTACAAATTATATACTGTATATATATATATATATTATACAGTATATTATAAAGTCTTGTTATAATAGTAAAGAATGTGGTGAATACTTTTTAAATTTTCTTTTTCATAAAAGTCCAGTTGGTTTATTTAAAATAATGTCATTTTTTATACTTGATTATTATAAAAGTCAATATTTTCAGTTTAAATGCCGAGGTTTGATTTATTATTAATGTAAATTTGGAAAACAAGTTTTATCTTTTCTCCAAAGCTTTCGATCAAATTTGCCTCTCCTCATTTTAACATCACATCGTGCATGTTTACGTATCTGCGTGACGTTACTGACAATCATTTTTGTACCTGTATTACAAATTTAGTAAGGTATAAGTAAAAGGGGTGTTAATTTCCATTGTGAAATTTCTGTCCTCCACCTTTTGTAGGCGCGACTACCAAGGAAAACATAGAAAATGGGCTTTTCAAATCACTACTGTCCTGAATGTTTCCAAAATCTGACCAATAATTCTTGGTGGTGTAAACCGTGCCAACAACGGCGTTTTAAAGAAAATTTCGATAATTGGACAACGGGGGATAGGAATATTGATGATTTTATAAGGGAAACTCAGATGGAAGCAGAAGAATGTGATCAATATCTTGAATGGATTCCTTGCTCCAATTTTATTAATCTTAATAAACATGAGGTCTCGGAGGTTGGCACACTGTTCACCGCTAACTGGACAAACGGTCCTACGGACACTTGGGATCAAGCAGAAAGTGAATTTGTTGCAAAAAGAAAGTTAATCAAAGTCGGCTTGACTTCTCTTGGTAGTTCCGCTTTTCTTTTTTTGAAAGAGGTATTTCGTCACCCATATAACTTCTGATCCTAATTTTCATTGCGAGTGTTTAACGTGTTAACTAGCTCATGCCAATAGCTTAAGGTGCACTTTTATTCTCGTTTTCGTAATGGTCTCATGATACGCCTTTTCGGTGTGACGCGCGAACCTATAACCAATGACTTTATGATGGTCGCCGAAACCGTCGAATGGGACCTGCGTCATTATGTCTCACATCACTTCGTTCGCATCACATGGATCAATAGAATAGCAATATTACACACTGTTGCGTGTGCTCTCGAAAATTCAAAAAGGAGTCGAGAAATGCAAAATGGATTAGACAACACTAGTGCCGTCGTTAAATCTCATATAGTGATTCCACTTAATGAATTGGGATTGGGAGAAGGAAAAGATTTAATTCCCGTGATCGGATATTATCGATACGACCTCTTGCCTTATATTGCACCAGAAATTTTTTACGGCAAAAAGTATTCTCACAAAGTTGACATCTATAGTTTTGGGATGCTCATGTGGGAGATCGCATCAAATAGACCTCCCTTCTATAAAAGAGAACATAATGCAAATCTTATCTCTGACATAATTAATGGGTTGAGGCCCGATCATCGCAAAGATGTGCCCGAATGTTATAATGAATTAATGGATCTTTGTTGGAATAGTGATCCAGAAAAACGACCAACTATATCAGAGCTGGTGAATAAATTGAGCGAATGGCACCTTTACAAAAAACAGAGCGATCAGTTTGATGATGCTGAAGAAAAGAGAATCAAACGAGTGATGACCAAGGGAATAAACCCTGACCCTAGTAGGATGTTGTCACCCTTGAAGATTCATCCGCAGGCGATTTACACCAGCAGAGTAATGAAATTTCCAGCACTACCTGTGCCAAGAAATAATCACATACCTCCAAGATCGCAATCTCATGATGAACATTATAATGGACATGCGCAAATTTGTTCCCAAGATACTGATTCAATTCTCGTGCGTGATGAAAGTGAGTAGTCGTTGGACCTTAATTTTTGTAATTGAGATTCAACTTAATACATTTTTTATTTTTCCTTTATTCACTCATATCCATCTGAAGGCTTCTTCTCCACTACGAATTTTATGCAACGTCGCCAGGTCTATCCCGAACCAGAACTTGAAAATGCGGATGAGGACACGTTGAAGCAATACGAACTTTATATCCCTAGTGATCGTATGAATTACTGTTCTATAATTTTACAGTTTGGTACTTTTAAAAATGTCTGATCACATTTGAAAATAACATTCGCCAGTGAACCTTTTATGCAAAGAGTTTCGCAATGATTACTCTAGCGAAGAATGTCAAATTGATGGAAAAAAGAAGCAGCACACTGAGTTGGAAAAAACCGCTACTTCAAAGTTAGATGTCGCAGCTGCTACTGTTGATAATCAGGAGATGGATAGAGTAATATTCGGTGCAAGTCCATTGAAAGATAAAAAGGAGGAATAGATTTGACAGGTACCTCTTATTTGTTTCTTGTTTAATGTCTGAGCTTCGCATGTTATCTAATTATATTCACTTTAACTAATTCAGAATACATAATGTAAGTACAAAAATCATTTAATTTAAATTTTACTTATCTTGTAAATTTTATTTTATTGTATATAGCATTTGACAATACTAAAGATGATAGAAAGATTGGTTTAATTCTTGAATACTTTAAAAAAAAAAATCAATAAATTTTTTGTATTTTTATATCGTTCATGTAATAATAAAACAAATTTCTTTTTTAAAAAATCTCTCAGTCACCCTTTTAGAAAATGTTTCTCTACAATTTCATATTAATCAAGTTTCAAAACTTTTATTAAAATTACATGCTTCGCTTAATAATGGTCATGATTATATGCGTGATAGAATTGCTGTTAACTGTCATAGATTTTTTAATTTTTAGTATACGCGAACCTTTTTAAAAATCAAACAACTATATCTTTGATATAAGCTGAACTTAACATGAGGATACTTGTAAAAACAAATAAAATTTTTAATAAATTTTCTAATATTCTTTATTTGAAAAACATTATACAGTATATACAGTATTTGTATAATATGCAGTATCTATCTATATTATCTATATTCCAATTTTCAATTATTTTTCATATCATATCTTTTCTTATTATTAAATAAATAACCCAAATTCAAGTTTTATAATCATCAATATCTCATTTTTATATTTTTAAACTGTTTAAAAAATTATTTTATAGTAAACCACCATGACTGATTATATTACGTCATAAATTATTTTATCGGAGTTGAGTTGTTCGTGTAACTCAAAATTTTCAATAACCAATTACAATCGAAAAAACTGTACTATAATAATCAAACAAATTTCTTTTTTAAAAAAAATCTCACAATCACTATTTAAAAAATGGTTCTCTACAATTTCATATTAATCAAATTTTCAAAAACTTTAATTAAAAACTCATACCTCACTTAACAATAATCATAGTTATATGCGTGATAGAATTGTTATTTTACTGTTATAGATTTTCAATTTTTAGTATATGTGAACCTTTTTAAAAATCAAACAACTATATATTGGATATAAGCTGAACTTAACATGAGGATACTTGTAAAACAGATAATATTTTTAATAAATTTTCTAATATTCTTTATTTGAAAAACATTATACAGTATATACAGTATTTGTATAATATGCAGTA
>CAJVPT010001172.1:0-22930 GCA_910592055.1 Acaulospora colombiana
AATGTAGAATATTATTAATCTTACTTTGTTTAACTGGCTATTTGTATGTAATCGATGATTGTCCACTTCCAGTTTTCCAGTTTCTATCTTCTGATATCTTTCTCTCTAATAGCAATATAAAGTACTTAACCATTTGTTTATTTGCTTTTATGAGGGATTAAAATATAAGGCCATGGATTTTATTAATTCAGATATCAATTTTTGTAATATTTTTTTATTCACATCACTTGAAAAAACTTTGTCTATCCTCAGTTTATATTCGTTAGAAAGGGTTTTTATTAAGATCTTCATTTCTGCTCTCATTTCTTCTAGTTTTGGCTTATCTTCAATAACCAGTTTTATCAGTTTTATCTCTTTACAATTCCTCTTAAATTGAATTCTTCAACACTTTCTTAAACTTGGTAAACTTTTGGATTTTGATATATTGGTTGCTTATTGAATAAAGATCAAAGAAAGTTGTCAAATATTGAAATAAATTAACTGATATAATTAAAAAAACAAATATACATTCATTTGAAGAAGGTGATATTGATCTGGGAAACTCCACTAAAAGAAAAATAAATGTATATAATTACAGTTGATATTTTGAAGAGGTATTTTTCAGCAAAATATTATATGTTGAATAATTATAATATTAATTATAATTACTTTTTATAGTTAAAGAATTTGTGATATATTTGAATGAACATTTAAAATCAATTCAAATATTCTAACTGACTTGTAAATAATATTATAATAATTTATATTTTTATGACATAATACTATCAGAAGGTTTTCTGAATTGAAATATAGTTTAAAAGAGATTTCAGAATATAAACAAGAAAAAAAGATAGGAAAAGGAAAAAAATTAATAGTTAAATCCAAAAGATGAAAAATTACTGAATATAAGGAATCATTAATGTATTTAGAGGGTGAGAAACAAACTGAGGAAAGTATACAAATGAACAAAATTAGAGAGGCAGTTAGATTAAAAGAAAAAATGAAAAATCTCAGAAAATATTTAACAAGGTAAAACCAATTAGGACCAGTTTTAAAAGAATCAAATCGAAATCTTTAAAGAAAAAAGAAAAGTAAGTAGAAAAAAAGAAAAAGGAGAAAAAGAAAGAGGAAAATAATAAATAATTTAGTTAATTGAATTTATAATTTTTTAATAAATTTCATGAGATTTGAATTTTTTGCCACAATAATTTTTTTGTTGAATTTTTTATCACAGTATCAATTTTTGCCAAATTTTTTTCACAGTAATTTTTTTGTCAAATTTTTTGTCACAGTAATTTTTTTGCTGAATTTTTTGCCACAATATCAATTTTTTGCCAAATTTTTTGTTATAGTATCAAATTTTTTATCAAATTTTTTATCACAATATCAAATTTTTTTTTGCTGAATTTTTTATTGCAGTATGCAAAAATTTTTTTTGTTGCAGTATGCAAAATTTTTTTTTATCACAATATTATTGGATTTGTGCCAAATTTTTTTTCGCAGAATATCAATATTTTTTTATTAATTTTTTGCCAATATTTTTAATGCCGAGTAGCAGCAATCATAAATAATTCATCAATATTTTTATTATTAATTTTTGTCAAATTTGATAATAATTTGACAGTTAAATAATATAATTTCAACTAGTGATATATTCACTATTTAAACTTGATTATAGTATATTGCCACTATACAAATCTTAGTAAATAATATTTTATAGATAAATTGTTTGAAAGTTAAAGAAAATGCAAAGTAATAAATCTATCTTTTTTTCCATTCTATTTGTAAGATGTGATAAAGATTATTATACAAAAATTTTTTAATTACAAAAGCCATAATAAGAATATAATCATTAAAGCCCTATGTTTTGATATTTTGTAATATTGTATTGATAAAGAATTTTTACAGCAAATTTCATAATGTGCCCTTAACTTTGAATAAATAAATTATATTATATAGAAAAAGAAAATATAAGAATGAAAAAATAAATATAATATTTATTTTTTTTATAAATTTCTTATAGTTATTTCCTAATCTATGAAGTAGTTTAAAAGCAATATTAATATTTTTTTCTTTATATCTAGCAAAAATAACAGTTGCAAATCCATTTTGTCCTATTTTCAAAATATCATAAAATTCTTTATAAGGAATTTAGGATAATTAATATTTTTTTTATCAAGTATTTTTCTTAATTTTTCTATAATATTAATATTGTAATCTTCATGGGTCTGCTTATTTGTAGCTATAAATATTTTAATATTAATATTTAATATAAAAAATAAAAAATAATATTATTGATAATTACCTAGTGCCAAATTTTTTGTTTATACCAATTATTACCCATTTATTAATTTCTTTCTACTCCAATCTTATTTTAATAAAAAGTAGAAATAAGAAATGTCACATCTGTATAATCCATTTTTGCTGATAATTGATAATATTCAAATACCATATGTTTATCTTTTTTAACTCTATTATTATATCAATAACAATAGTTAACATTATATATTCCTTTAATATAACCCATTCCAGTAAATTTTTGATAATACACCATTTTTCAAAAAGAATGCAACACCTAATTTTTAATATTTAAGTATTAAAATTTTGATCAGATCAAATCAAATTATGATAAAATTAATAATATATACAGTATATAATCTAATCTATTTGATGTATACAGTAAAATAGTATTAAAATAATAATAAAAAATTTTATAATGCAATTAATAAAAATTCACTATTGCATAACTTTTGATATTTTTTTATAAAAATATAAAAATGTAAAAATTTATTCAAACCATGTATAAACCAAATATTTTTAAAAAAGTTATCTATAGAGAAAAAGACAAAGATTATTACTTTATTAGAAGAAGTTATAGTTTATGTTAAATTGTTGTTAAAATTGATAATAATGTTTATTATTCCACTATATATAGACTTAAAAAAAAATAATCTTGAAACAAATAAATTAAAAAATAAATCTATTTTTGATTATTTATTTAAACTTACTCTATATAAAAAATATATTGTTATTTAAAAAATTCTAAAAGAAGGATATAAAACCACTATGGATATATATAGATCCTTGATAAAATATGAAAAAATAAATATTAGTGTCAACACAATTTGAAGAATTTTTAAGAAAAATAGATTTAAAGCATATATATGATACAATAAAATTTTTTTAAGTAAAAAACATAAAAAAATCTGATTAGAATTTGCAAAATTATATAAAAATTGAATCATAGAAAATTGAAGTATAGTGATTTGGTCTGATAAAACTAAATTTCAACTTTTTGAAGCTAAAAAATGTAAATATTGTTGTAAAAAATCTACAGAACCTTTAAAAGGTCAACATATAATTCCTATAACTAAATTTAGTAAAGATATCATTATTATATGAAATGTTTTACTTATTATAGTACAGTATATTTATTTAGAATTGAAGAAAATCTTAATGCAAAGTTTTATAAACAAATTTTAAAGAAGAATTAATATATACATTAAGATATTATCATTTAGCTCCTAAAGATATTATATTTTAACATGATAATGATTCTAAACATAAGGCTAAAATAGTTCAAAGATGGTTAAAAAATAATAAAATTAGAATTATTTCTTGAACATCAAAATCTTTAGATTTAAATCCAATAGAAAATATCAGAAATAATGTTAAAAGAAAAGTTAATGATTTAGAGATTAATATTAATAACAAAGAAACTCTCTGGAATAATTTATTAAAGATTTGGAATGAAACATTTGAAAAAACTTGTAAGGAATATATAGAAACAATGCCTAAAAGAATTAATAATATTATTAAGGCAAAAAGTGGTTATACAAGATGGTAATAGAAATCAAATATATTTGTATAATTATATATATATAAATAAATAAAATTTATTATTTTTTTAACAGTAAATTTTAAAAAAATTAGCATAAAAAAATTTTTTTATTGATTTAATATTTATTTTAACTTATACATTATTTAAGCATACTTATATTCTATCTTATTATAAATTTCACCATAATTTGATTTAACGTACTTAAAATTTTAGCATCTAAAGATCGCCGATCAGGTGTTGCGTTCTTTTTGGGAGACGGTGTATTCGAATGCCTTATGTTCATCTCCAATTCCTTCATCGTAGCAGTATCTGACATTGTATATCCCCTTTACATTGCCCATCTTAGCAGATTTTTGATAATATTCGAATGCCTTATGTTCATTCTTTTCAACTTCAATTCCTTTGTCGTAGAAAATGCCTGTATTATATGCAGCGCTCGCATCCCCCATCTCGGCGGATTTTTGATAATATTCGAATGCCTTATGTTCATCCTTTTCAACTCCAATTCCATATTCATAGCAAACTCCAATTAGAAACACGCCTTCGGAATCACCCATTTCGGCAGATTTTTGATAATATTTAAATGCCTTATGTTCGTCTTTTTCAATACATCTACCAAAGCGATAACAACTTGCAAGAATATTTTGCGCAGTAATTATTTAAGCACCAGTTAATAATGTCCTCCGGTTTTTATTGCTTTTTTGCTAAATATTGAAAAATGAAGTCAAAAATCAAATTGGTATTTTTTCCCTTTGACCTTCGACATCTCATCATCTTTGAGAAAAAAGAAAGTTGCGTCAAGCAGTGCTGTGAACAAAAGAATATAACTGAATGCATGTGATGATCACAGATATGCACGATAAGAATATCACCGCTGCACATCATAGAAATAACCAACCAGAAACATGCGGTCTTTATCGCCCCATCTCGGCAGATTTTTATGCTCGTCTTTTTTCAATACATCTACCAAAGCGATAACAACTTGCAAGAATATTTTGCACAATAATTATTTAAGCACCAGTTAATAATGTCCTCCGGTTTTTGTTGCTTTTTTGCTACATATTGAAAAATTAAGTCAAAAATCAAATTGGTATTTTTTCCCTTTGGCCTTTCTTCGACATACTGGTTACATATCTCTTTTGCAATTTCATCAAGAAAATTTTGCGACTTATAATTGTTGCATGAAGTGTTAACGATTATCTTTTATCCGAAGTATCTATAAGTAAAGCTGTGAACGTAGTGAATGTAGTGTACTTATGCAGCAGACAGGTGACACTGCATTTGAACGATTTATTTTTACTGTGCTAAATAAACAAAAATAGTTTAAAGTTGTTTTTTGTTATTAAACAATTGGACCGAAGTTTAATCATTGTAATATGGTTCTTATCTTATTTTCATTTACAGTACATTACTTACCAGTATACTGTATTTTTTTTTGTTACGAATATATTACTCATGTCCTGTCCGGCTCTTATAATTCACGAAATTGAAAACAAATAAAACATAGTATATACTGTATTTTTTATAGAAACCTATGACTAAAGATGGGTCCCTAAAGGTGGAGGCAAGGACAAAAATCAAATGTCCCTCACTAGGAAACATTAAAAATTTTAAATTAATAACTATAAAAAAACTACCCATAATTGTTTTCTATTATCCAAATTATTAATTTATAAAATTTCCTGAGTTTGTTCTTATCAAAGTAAAAAGCTATAAATTTTGTCTTTCAAAAAGAGACATAAGTGAATTGCAAAATTTATATATTAAATACTGTACTTTTAGGAACTTATTATTACACATGATTATAATTTTGTATCAATTTTTTCTGTTTGTATATAATTTTTTTTGTAAAAAACTTCAATAAAAAAAATTATAAAAAAAAATTCAACTATAAAAATTTAATATATTGTAATTTAAAATTTATAAAGATTTTTTTATTCTAAAATATAAATATTTATTTATTTTTTTTTATTTTTACAAAAACTATTAATTTTTTAATTTGTATTATTTATAACTAAAAAAATTATAAAATCTCAAATATAATCAATATGAGATATAATTTAATATATAAATAAAATAAAATAAAAAATTTGATTCATTAATTTAATATTTAAATTGAAAATCAAAAATATAATAAACACTAATAAATATCTTAATAATCAAATATAAAATAAAATTAATTAACAATATATAATATAATAATAATAATCATTTTTTAACCTAACCATATCATATAGCTTGATCTTTATTGAGAAGTTATATACTATCTGCAATATTACATACTGTATTTTTCATAAAATAATTAACTCATCCTTGTACTGAAGTACACTAAGTCAAGTCTAGTGAACAATATTTTACTCTTCTAGAGAATTAATAAATAATCTCTATCTATTAGATTTATCATTGCAATTTGTTACTATAAATTGTTTATAAGCTATGAATTGTTAAAAAGAAATTGAGAAAGGAAACAATTCAAGATCTTATCAAAAAAAGTTCAAAAAGAAAACAATTCTTTTCTCAAAAAGGATCTGCCTGATTGGGATAATCTTCTTGCTTCTTTTGAGTTTTGAAAGAAATCTTTTTTATTACTATTTGCAATATCAAACAAAACAATTTAATAGTCTTTCATTTAAGTGAATATTGGATTGAGATATTTTAAGAAAAGTATTTAGATCTCAGTTTTTGTTTATTAAAACTTTGTTATCATCTGAGAAGCTTAAGAAAGAGATAAAAACTTGCAATATACAATATATTACTTATTTCTTATTCTTTTGATATAATAAATGTCTTCCTTAAGGAACTTGAGTTTTTAAAGAGTAAATATTTCTGAAACATTCTTTCTAATCTTCAATGATATCATCAAGACATGTGAATATAATCAATAGGAGCTTGTTTATATTCAAAAAAACTAATGTGTTTCATGTCAGCCAATTATCTTTGGTGAGGATTTATGTTATATAAAATTCAGGATCAAACTAAGGTAGACAAAATTTCTCAGAAAACTATAAAAATAGAAGCTTTAAGAGGACCTAGATAGTTAGAAAAAGAGAAAATAAGTCTTTCTATTGCAACAAACCTCTATAATTTTTCACTTCAAAGGTTGAAAAGGCTTTCAAGTATTTTATAATCAGTTCTTCTTCCTTTGAAAACTTTCTTACTATTGATATAAAAGATATTACTTGATTTTTTTTTGATCATCAAAAGTTAAGTTTTTAAGTGAAGAGGTTTGTAAACAAAAGAAAAAGAGTAGAAGCAATCCTTAAAGTTATACTTTAAATTGTTTTAAGGAAAGTATTAAGACTTTATTAACAAAGAAGTATAAAAACTTCTTGTAAATATCTTTTTTGTGTATAGTTAGAGGATCAATAGAAAGAGTTCAATTAGCTTTAGACAATATATAATATAATTATATAAATAAATAAAATAAATAAAAAATCAATTAAAAAAATAAAACTCTTTCTGCTGATTCTCTGACCGTACACAAAAAAGATGTTTGCAAGAAGTTTTATACTTCCTTACTAATAAAATACTTTCATTAAAACAACTTGAAGCTTGTCTTCATATATTTTTATTACTCTTCCTTACTTGTTTATAAACTCCTTTAAATAAAAATTTGGGTCTCTAGTGATCTGAAAAGACCCGAGTACATATTTCTTCTACTAAGGGCAAGAAGGTTTTAGAAAGTAAAAGGACTAACAAGTAGTGTATTACCTTACAGAGCTGAAGTGACAGAAATAGAGGTTTTGTCAACAGGGGAAGGCTTATTATTCACCTTTTTAAGCTTTTCTATCCCTCTTAAAGTGTTTACTATTTTTCACAGTTTTTTTTTAGAATTTTACCTATCTCAGTTTGATCCTGAATTTCTAATAGCAAAAGATCACTAGACTTTTGATTGATTGACATAAAACATGTTAGTAACTAAATATAAACAAGTATCTATTGATCATCTTTCATGTTCCAATAATATCATTGGTAATTAAAAGAGTTAATTGGTGTTCTGTATTTGCTCCACTTATCCAATTGGGTTAACCTACAGATCAAGTTCCATGAGGTCAATAAGATATAAGCAACAAGTTTCTAGGTGGTAAAAAAGCTGCTATCTATTCAAGCTGAGATCTTTCTCTCCTATTATTCTGGTTAGGCAAAGTTCAAGACCAAGGTCTCCTTTTTATCCCAGTCAGGCAATAAGACCAAATGGTCTCTAGTCCATGTTAAGTTTCAATCCTTTGGTTATAGTTAAAAATGCATTTTTTCAAAAGTTGTTGAAGAATATCGCAATCGACGAGGATCTCCACTGCTCTTCTGATATTTTTCCACCATTGTGAAGCAAAAAGATCTTTGAGAAATGACTATTTTGAGCAATAGAAGATATACACAAATAAAATTTCTTTAATTAGGCATGACTACTGGAAGATATTATACTGAGACAATATAATCTAGTTTCTACTAGATCACATAAGAACTTGGGGTTCATTGTAAGTCATCTTTTCATTGCAGGTAGATTAAAAAATCACTGCTCAAAGAAGGTTGGAATCAAGTATGTCCTGAAAGTAAAGGCTACCACTAGGCAATAAGTCTCCTCAAATGGTACATGAGAAAAAAATCAAGATCAAGAATAGATAAGTTCCTCAGATAATTAGAAAAAAAAAAGATATCCCAATTGGGCATTTCTTATTGAGAAGAGGTCTCGAGAAGCAGGTCTTTGGAGGAAGCTGGAAATATTTTTTTCAATTTTTACCTTTTTATTTTCCTGTGATCTACTTAGATATTTTTAGATATTCTACATCCTTTTTTTCAACCCATTCTTTTATAGTTCTTGTATTCCAGTGGCTTGGATTGAAATATAGCAATAACAACCTGCTGACAATAACACAGTGGACTAGAAGGGTCTTTACCCAAAGACACTGCAGAGTGAAATATTGTCCCCAAAACTAAACTTAGAGACTATTATACTTATGATGAGTTAGTTAGATTATAATAATAGTTTAGTTGTAGTATGTATCATGCTGCTCAAATAAAAATATACTTATGTTTTCAATTAATTAATAAACTGACAATCTAGTCTGGCTATGGGCATACAAAAAAAAAAAATAAATAAAAAATCAATTGATCTATGGATCAATAGTACAATGGGTGCACTTCCAGATCACCATTTGTGAGTTACTGGCTTAATTCCACTTGAGAACAGTTTTTGCAATATAGATTATGTTGTATAAGATGTATATTCATCATCATATGCATCTTTATATTCATAAATAATCTATAAATTTCCACTATTTGACTATGATATAAAATTAAGTCATTCAAGCCTTGACCAGTTTTAGTGCTAAAAAAATCTTAGATAAACTTACCATGTGGAATATGTAAGGATTCAAAAATAAGCCAAGAAAAAATGCTGATTAGCTTAAGCCTATTAATGGATATGGGATGGATATCTACCTTTTGTTAAAAATACATCCTATAGGAAATAAGGAAAACTTTAGTCACTTGTATCTGTCAAAATATAATAGGTCGTAACAATAATTAATAGAAGATTTCTATAGTTGCAAAACCAATGGCTACCAAAGAGAAAGCTATTGTAGAGGCTGGTGGTTAGTGTTAATATCATGTTGGGACTACATAAGTGAACTAAAAATTTGGAAAAAGTAATTTAAAAAGTAACAACCAAGAGAAATCCCTGCAGGTTAACTTGCAAGAGTAGTTAAAAATGAGGCAATAGAAGGTTATGTACTACCCAATTATATGATACCATTGAATTGTCTGGATATTAAGAACATGACTGGAGAATTGTGCCATCTAAGTTTCAACTAGCCTGTGGAGGACCCAAGCACAATAGGGATCATCCATGATACCCATGATTATTAAGTAGTAAAACAAAAATTCCATTAAGGAATATATAACACAAGCCCTTTGAAGATTAACAATAAGAAGTCTATAGTAGATTTTCCGAGTGCTATAGTCCTAGGCAGAGCAGGGCAATTGACAAAAATGGTATCACTATATAGTAAAATTGATAAACTTGATTTGGATAAGTAGTTTAATTAAGGTTATACAAATTTCTTATATAATCTTAAAATATACTACTGAAACCTCAATAAAGATTCATCCTATTAATTGGACTAGTTAAAAAAAATAAATAAAAAATAAAAAACCAATTAAAAAAAAATCCAACTAATAAAATATTTTTTTTTCTTATTTAAACCGCAACTGATATTAGATGTGAGTGTTTTTATTAAGAATTAACTTAATATCTTGGATAATAAAATCCTGGATATTACATCAATTATCTCATACAAACTATATATTTCTATATACATGCAGATTAATGATAACCTATCGCGGTTATCTCTAGATGGACCCACTAATCACTCTGTGTGTGGGGCAGACCCAGCTAGAGGTCGAATGGTCAAATACACAGTTATTGATGGCAAAACAAGCTAATCTAGCAGTGAGCTTTTATAAATTTTTGTATTATATTCGCTAAACTAGGCTGTATAGTGTGTACCCAACAGGATTTAATTTTACCCTCCAATACTCTCAAAGATATTATTCACCCATACCTCGGAAGGGGGCATTTTACCTTCTTTGTTACCACCTGTGGCATTGGATTAGTTGCTTGACTGATTTTTCATTTAAGCGAAGCACCATATTGGAATATTCTGAGCTAGAAGAGCGGGGGTCCTGGAAACTGCCAGGGCAAGGGGTCTGTGGAGCATTTATGGTAGGTTAGACTAGAAACCTTTCTTCATGCAATCCTTCCAGTAATACGACCGTAGATCTCAGCTCCTGATCAATAGGAGGCCAGAAGTCCCATCTTCATGCAGCCTAACCTGATTGAAGCTTGTTCCAGATGATTGGGTACAACTTTCACAGGATAACCGGTAAACCTGATCAGAAGGGTAATTTTTGATTTTGGTTCTTAAGTGGTATTGAACTACGGATCTTGTGATTGTGACCTGGGAGCACTACCACTGTGCTATTGATCCACAGGTCTCCAATTAATAAAATATAAAGAAATTAATATATACTATATATAAATAATTTAATTAAAAAATTTAATAATAAAAAAATTATAATTAAAATTAAATAGATATGTATGTAATTAGAACAAACTTGATTTTTTTTTTAATTATCTATAATAAAACTAAATTATAGTTTATTAATTAATTGAAAATATATAACTTTTTCTTATTTATCATTTTTTCAAAAATAAAATTTGCTTATAAGAAAATTTTATAAAAGTAAACAATAAAGTAGAGTTTTATATAAATCAATATTATGATAAACATTTCTGTAGAGATTAGTCTTCCCTATAATATTGTTTTCAAATATTCAGGATCAATCAAATAGTTATTCCAAGTTAAGAAACTCTTTACAAAATAAATAAGAAGGGCCTTCTTTGTTTGTTTCAGTAACTCTAAATAAACTGTTATCTTTACTTAACAAATAAATACTAGCTCTTCTAAACAAAAGAGAAAATGAAGACCATACAAAAACCAACTTTAAGAAGAAAAAAAATCAGGTCTATCTGTACAAAACAACTGAAAGTCAAACAATCTCTGCCTTCAAAGGCATGCAAGTGTACAGTCTGTGAAGAAGATTTCACTAGTCGCTCAGCAAGAAAGAGACACTTCAATAGTATTTACAAACTGATAGCTATAGAAGTTGAGACTTCAAAAACTTCAAAAAAAAAAAAAAGGTTATCCATCTTATTACTGTGGACAATACAAAAAAGCTTATTAATGCTGATATTGATATTGACAATATTAATATAGACTTAATCATTGGTGCTATCAGATTACTTAAATAAGATAAACCAGGTAACTACTTGATTTTTTCTAATGATAAATAGATATCAGATTATTTATTTTTAGTAATGAACATAATCCTGTTGACAACTCCTTTGGTTTAGTTTTAAGGAGCTATGTTATACATGGAACCTTATCTACCAGTCAGAAAGATGATTTTTACAGAGATTGAACAAATAAGGAAATTCTTGATACCAAATTTTACTTCAAATACAAGAGTATCTTAAAAGATATTTTTATTTAGACAAACTAGTAAAAAAAAGTAAATTGCATAAAAAAAAACTCTTTCCCACAGATTCTTTTTTCTTAAAAATTTCCTTTTTTTGGTAATTTTGGAAAAAAGAAAGAAAGTGAACGGAAGATATGAGTTCTCATAGAGAACTCAGAAAACAATATATCACAAGATGATCCAACTACAATGAAAACCTTTTGGTAAAGAGTAACACAAAAAATACGCGCACAGAATCAAACACAGACAACATAAAGAAAAACACAAAAAACAAAGGAAAAGCAGCTGTAAGGAAGAAAAATGAACCTATAAAACAGCTCACAACCTGTAATAAAGTACAACAAAACATTTCCTAAGACTCCAACAATACAAAGCAAGCAAAAAGCATAACTGACAACACTCCTTGGAGTGAGCAAGTGGAAAAAGAGCTTTCAACCAACACACCTATTATTGTAACCTCATCATATCAAAACAGTTCAGGAAACAATCTTTGTGACCAAAACATGACTCTCAGCCACCAAGAACACTTTGAAAAGATAGTTACAGAGATGGAAATTGAAAATGAACTAGAAGGAAACCCCTCCCAAAACACTATTACACAGGAAGTAGAATGGCAAACCATTTTCAGACACAATACCAAAACTAACTAGTATGGTAGACCGCGTCCCAAATCCTCATTCAATAGGAAAGTCAAATTCAGCAAAGAAAGAGTCAAAACAGGAATCAAAGCAAGCGAAATTCCTGGAAGAACCACCAGTCAAAAGATTTCATTTTTGACAAGAAACTTGGACTCACTAGTGGGACTAATGTCAGTCTTCAATGAAAGAAAAGAAAAAAACGAATACATCATTGCCATTTTTGTTGATAAACAAGTGACAAATGAGGCATGCAACCTTATCTTGCCAGACACAAACAACATGCACCTGAAACACATAGAAAGCATAACTTCTTTCCAAAAAAAGGAAAATAGTATCATCATATGGGATATCCCCCTGGACATCAAATTCATTGAAGTGCAATAGGCCTTTGCCAAATATGAAGAGATTATCAACATTACAATAACAACCCAACAGATGTGGCAAACTGCTATGATCACCTTTAAAAATCAAGATAGCAAACAGTCAATCATTAACAAATAAAGTATACCACTAAGATCAGATTCAGTCAGGGTCTTTGATGCACTATGGAATGTGAACAAATAAAAGAAAGAGAAACAATAACAGCTAAACTTATCAATATTTCTTCTAATACTACAGCTTTTGACTTAAGACATATTTGTGAACAAATCAAAGCCATGACATGCTACATCCCTAGACACCTCTCCTATAGAAGGAAAAGATTTGTTGTCATTAGCTTTAATAGTAAAGAAGCAAGAGATACAGTAATTGAAGAAAGCTTTTACCTGGGAGAAACCATGGTCGAATGGAAACCAATCAATACCAAACTGTGTAGTATTTGCAGCAGTGCAGAACACCTGATGGTAAATTACCCTTCCAAAGAGAGATGTACACAATGGAACCAATCCCACTCAGAACAGGCCAAATGTTTAACAAACTATATAGCAAATACAAACCAGTACACACCGAAGCAATTAGAAATCTCACAAAAAACAAGCAACCAAATAGGAGAACTCGACCTGGCTCTTATGCAGCAGCTGCAAGACAAGGGCAAAGACAAAGAGAAAAGGAGGACCAAACTAACTTTTCCACAGAAACAAACGTCATGGAGAAAGTCTTTAACATTCTTGAAACAATCAGACAAGAAATCAGAGAAATTAAAGAAGAAATTGCTGACTTAGATAAGTGAATTGTAAACTTGGAAAGCTATAATGAAGAATACATGAAGCAAATGGAGGAAGACCAAGTGCTCCACCAGGATAACAACAATCCCACAGAAAATACAGAAGAAACTCCTGAAAACCTGCAAGATATCTAACTACAACAACAACGAATCTATTCAACAATGCACTGCTTGGATCAAAACATAGACAAAATGTTCAATGTCTTCATCAACACTCTAAATACGAACATATCTTCCAACACTTCACCTAACTATTAATGACAGAGAACCCTGAAAATATAAATAATTATAATACTACTTCCTCTCTGATACGAAGAATAGAAAAAAGGGAAAATAATAACAATGAATCAGAAAACACAAACCAGATCAATATAAACCCCCTATCTCATACCAATATTTCACC
Organism: Acaulospora colombiana; assembly: GCA_910592055.1. NCBI lineage: Eukaryota > Fungi > Glomeromycota > Glomeromycetes > Diversisporales > Acaulosporaceae > Acaulospora > Acaulospora colombiana. The sequence continues at coordinate 14,061 of CAJVPT010001172.1, forward strand.
ACATATCACAACAAACAATATATGGACAACAACCACCTACAACATATAGGGCCTAGTCGATAAGCACAAAAAGAAAACATGATTCAAATGGTGTATCACAATGAAATGGGACATAATAGTTACAACAGAAACCAATGGAAACCATCACCAATCCAAATACTGGAAACATTCATGATATCATATCTTATGGTCACATAATAATGAACAAATGATCGGACAAGGCCTAAACCTAATGATCAGCAAAGAAATAGCTACTCATATGTACAACCACAATACATGGCAAGGAATACTTATCCTTGCCGATCTGATCTTTCCAAAGAAACAAAAACTCAGAATCATAGGAGTATACTTCCATGCAAACCACGGAGACAACAGATGACTAGAAACTCTTAACAAATTAAAACAATGGATTAGAGAAGCTATACAAAAAAACTGTCATCTTTTAGTACTAGAAGACCTCAATAGTGTCCCCAACCCAGCATGAGATAAGGCTGGTCCTGGAACTCGTAGCACATCAAACAGATCTTCCGGTTCTCAAATAGAAGTACTTACTGACTATAAACTAGAAGACACATATAGATATCACAATCCAACAAAGAGAGAGTACACATAAAACTGCAATAACTGTAGCAGTAGAATTGATTAAATTTGGATGAACACCCTTTCCTCTTGGAATAGCAAGAAAGCATATATCGGAGAAGCTTTAGATTCCTAATCCTCAGTAACCATAGACCAACAACAACCAAAATAGAAGTAGGGTGACTTAACTCTCCCAAAGGCAACACTTACCACAAGCCCAATTACAGATACAATTGGCAACTGGCAAATAGCGAACAATGGGAGAAATTTAGTAAAGAAGTAGATAAAGCCTTCAGTAAACAGAGCAACAAACTAGCAACAATTGATAAGCTATAGAACACTATATGCAACCATATCCTCAAAGCTGTCAAACTACATATTCCCAAAAGAAAATCACATTGAAGAAAAAGAATACAAAAAGAAGTATGCCAAATAAAAGATCATCTAATTACTATGCAGACCTTCCGAAACAAACTAAAAATAATACAGAAAGGTAACAAGTCCATGACTAAAATACCAAAGTTTCCTAAGGAGATAGATGCAGAGATCCAACAACAGCTATATCACATACAAAAAGACCATCCTAATGACTTCATCCAACAATGGATTACTCACTTATAAAAAACTATATGAGCACACAAAGTCATTACCTGGGCTATAACTCACAGACAACAAAACCAAGTAATCAAACAGAGAACAGTAAGTTGACAACTTTTCTTGGCAACCAACAAAAGAGCAAAGATAAATAGTATCATGGACAGGTCTTATAGAGCCATCATTCTAGACAAACTAATCGTTGAGGAAGAAGAAACCAACATAATAACTGAACTAGAAGAAATCAAAACAAGGGTTAGAAAACACTTCCAACAATGGACACCTGCCAGAGACATAAAACAACTAGTGGGATATTCAATATAGGAACAGAAATATATCCCCAAAAACTCTATCGACCCCAAATGATATCACTCAACCACTACAGATATATCAAAAGAAGAACTAAGGAAAGCAATCAAAGATAGAAGAAGCAAATCAGCGCCAGGAAAAAATCAAATCCCATATCTGGCCTTCAAAAAACTGGGTGAAAAGGTCTTGGAAGAAATAAGAAATCTATTCAACTACATTATCAACAAAGGTTCAACCCCTATAGAATGGCGCAAAGGCAATATCTATCTTATATTCAAACCCAAAGACTGGCAATACAACCTGGATATCACAAGACCCATTACTCTCTTAAATACTGGAAGGAAAATCTTTATCAAAATTATTACTGACAAAATAGCCCAGTGCCTAAAAAAAAACACAATCTTGTCAGAATTTAACTGGGCAGCACTTCTAGAAAACAGCACACAAGAATCCATACATATTATTAACAACATTATTGAACACACTAAAGAAACCAAAAAATAGGCATGGATTCTCAATCAAGACATGTCAAAAGCCTTTGACTCTGTGAACCTGGAGATGTTTATCAAGGTTCTCAAATGGATCAAGATCCCAACAAAAATAATAAACATACTCCGAAATATACTTAACCAAAAACAAAACATAGTTCTAACATGTCATGGACCCATAAAAGAATATGAGGTTAAAGATGGTATTGATCAGGGTGACACAATCTCTTCACTACTATGGCATATCTTCTATGACCCCTTAATCTCCCATATTGCCAAAAACTTCTCCGGCTACACCATCACCACAAAAATGTACAGAGAAATCAGAGAAGGATGGCTACAAAAAAAGGTGTTTACCGCTATCAGCGCATATATAGATGATACTACCTGGATAACCAACAACAGGGAAAAAATGCAACAAATTATAGGAAAAGCTGAAGAATTCTATCACCTAAATGATATAAGAATCAACCCCCAAAAGTCTTATCTCCTCATTATAAATGGACGCGACAGTGACTTTGAATAGGGTATAACAATGAAAGACTATACAATACATGGTTGCCACCCAAGAATACCTGTTAAGATCTTAGGAGTATAGCACGACAGTTCTGATAGAAAAGATTATCAAAAAACCCTTATTCAATAGAAATTTAGGAAAACCAAATTCCTGCTTGAAATGAAAAATCTAACTAATAAACAAATGCAATATATAATAAATCATGTACTAATTCCCAGTACAGAATACCTCTGCAACGACATAATGTTTTCTGAAAAGATATGTAACTTGCTTATAAGTAGCATCACATCTACCTTCAAACATAAGCTAGGCCTTGCCAGAACAGTCTCAAACAATATTCTCTTCAACAAACACGAATACAACATAATTTATCTCTGGGATAGACAACTACTTTTATATTCTACCAACTAGTGCAACAGAATTAATAAACAGAACAAAGCAGGTGATATAGCAAGGGCCAGACTACAATCTATTCAAAACAACTTTTGGTCAACACAACCCATCATGAACAAACTAGAACATCCACTAATGAACCTAGAAAAGAACCTCACACATGATATTATCTGGCTTTTAAGAAAACACAGCTTCACCTTCTCATTCATCACAAATACAGACAACCTAACACTCATAAAATAAGTTGACACATCAATAGAAAGAATTATGAGCAAAGCTTTCTACTCCAAACATCGTCAGGATTTAAAAAAGCACAATCTCATGTTTATCAGCCAAATACTAAACAGAAGCAAGATCAAATCCCTTGATTGGTACCAAATTATCAGGATGGGAAAAAAGCAGTCCCAGACCCAACACCCAACTAGTTCAACACTATTAGTAGAAAGCTAGAGGATTTAATCAAAAGAAAAGAAATCTCTAACCCTCAGAATATCTCCTTAAATATATTTAAACAAGGAGTTTCTACATCAAAAACCTCAACCACTAAATCACATTGGATCTATACCATCAAGGAAGGCAATGCAGTCATTAAGAAAAAACAATGAAGAATTGATCAACACATAATACAATACAGACACTACACCCAAGAACCAGAAAGCTTTTCCTTGGAGGCATGTCCCGGTTGTAATATCAACTTACTTGAAGACAATATCAACGAATGCAACTTTACAATCACAAAACAATGTTCAATCACTATACCAGTCCAAAAAAGCAAAATCCCAACAAACAAAATCAACACCACAAATAGAGAACTCTGTTGGAGAAATAGGATATCCCCCAACTTCCTGATCACCACTTTCCTGAAACATATTACACAAGACAACACAAACTCACAAGAAGTTGAAACTGAAATTATAGTTCCAACTAGGCTGCAAAGAAGCCTAGCAAAGTTAACCAAAATAATAAAAGGTCCCACAGACAGTCTAGACGTTCTAAAAATAATTAAAGAGGAATTAAGCAACTACGCAATCTTCGACATTTACACAGATGGCCCCCTAACCAAAATCAGAAACAAAAATTATATGGTATTGGGATGGATTATCAACACCTCAAACCAAAATACATATACTTTCCAAGGACAAATAATCCGGCACTCCTTATCTATCAGGGCAGAAATAATAGCTATTCTAACAGTCCTCACTACCCTACCTGAATATAGTACTGCAAACATATATACTGACAGCCAAGCAGCAATCAACGGGATCTTAAAAACATAAAAAAAAAGTACTAAAAAGACTATAAAGATACAAAAGAACTACAATTTACTATTACAAATCTCAGAATGGTACAAAGAAAATAAAATTATCACTATTCAAAGTCAAGGGCCACTCAGGGATTGAACACAATGAAACAGCTGATAAATTAACACCGATACACCCATGGAAAGGTATGACATCAGGGAAAAAAGAAATTGAGATAGCAGAAATACATAACCAAAGCATCAGAATAATTCCCCAATGGAACAACATTTCCACTGAAGTCCCCATAAAAATGATCACAAAAAAGTTCACAAGTGCCATACATTTCACTAAATGGAGACTCCTAAACAGAACAAGATGCAACTTCAGTGATAGAATCATCAAAGAAACAGACTGGCATATAACCATAATGTACCTACAACCCATCAAAATGAGTGATCACTACACATTCTGGGAGAACCAAAAGTTAAAGAAATTCAGCCTCAGCATATGGAATGAGGAGCTTCTGACTAAAAGCAAACTATACACAAGAGCTCCATCACTATACCAAAATAAGGACTGCCTAACATGCAAAGAACCTGAAACCAATACACACCCCTTCATATGTCTGCAGATCAGACAAAACACTGAGACATTTATTATCAATACAATAGTCGAATGTATGAAAACACATGCAGACAAAATCAAAAGTTCAAAAGTCATAGATCACATAAAAAACAACACCAACCTGAGATACAAGGAATACCTAATAGCAAGTATAAAAGAAGTTTTCTTCAAAGAACTAACTGATGACATCAAAAGAATAATTCCAGACCAAATAACCAGAAAGAGCTGTATCTCTTTAATTTACACAAAAATCATTAAATACCTCCATCAAATATGGACAAAAAGATGCAAGGCCTTTCAAGAATGGAAAATACAAAATGGTATCACAAAACAGAAGGAAAAGAAGTTTAAATATGAAACCAAAGAAGAAGATCTATTCTTCATTCAAAGAGAACAATTTATAAAAGACCAGTTCATCTACCTGGTCAACTAATTCTTAACATAATGGATAGCAAACGCAATAAATAATTTTTATATCCTCGAAATTTATTTTAGTACTAATCCAGTTTTGGCAGGTTAGCTTCTACTAAAGGGGTGGCAACAAGCTGCAAGGTGAGTTTCTTCAAAGAAAGGTTATCTCTATTGAGTATTATTTGATAGTAGATTGATAGTATATCTTAGAAAATTCTATGTAATGATACTACATAAATACAAATAAAACAAGGCTGAGTCAGCATAAAAAAAAAAAAAAAAAAAAAAAAAAAAAAAGTAAATTGCATATTAGATATATGTCTATTAATATATATTTATTGGAGTTTTGCAAGTCTAGTAATCGGAAGACCTTGGTGAAAAAAGAAATTCACTAGCATCACATTGAAATATCTAAAAACTTTGATATAAGTTAAAATATAAAATGGTTTGATAACCAAATTACTTTTAAAAATTGTTTTGAAAAAGATAAAAATAGTATTACATATTCTTCCTTATTGATTATTATATAGTAATTATATGACTATATAGTTTTTATTATGCTAAAAATATAGTTATATAATTGATTTTTATAATAATACTACAATATATAATATATTATTTTTATTGATACATGAGTTTGGTGTGACCTATAAATCGATAGTGCAATGGTTAGCACTCCATAGATCGTATCACAAAATTCTAGTTCAAGTCCTCTAAGTGACAAAATTATAAAAAAAAATTCTATTGATCCTTGTTGAAAATAGGAATCCATTGGTATAATCCATTAACCTGATATTAATTATAACTGATCATTACCCTGATTAAACAGGTCTATGAGTAGGTGATACCATCACTCCTGCATTACAAACCTAATATAGTCAAGTATAAAGCTGATTCATGCCCGTTGAGTTTATAGATTCTTAACTGATCAGAAACAGATTCTAAGCTTAAAGAATTAAAAAGTTCTAGGAAAGAAAAGTAAATCATTTATCAGTAGAATATATAAAAATATAGAGTATAAGTGCTATACCTATCTATCAGGAAACCTTGATAGAAGAAGTAATTTGTGCATCACATCAAAGTACTTAAAATCTCTAGTATAGATTAAAGTATATACAATAGTTTGATAATTAGATTACTCTATAAATATTCTAGAAAAAATAAAGATAGTATTATATATTCTATCCATATACAAAAATATGGAATGGTCCTATATACAATATGTAAATAGTCTACTTGCTTACTATAAATATATAGGTACATAGTTACATTAATATGTAATCAAAATATATACAAGATAAGTTAATATTGTATAATATAGCAATAAGTTAATAAAAAGAATATAGTGACAACAATCTATAACATCTTTAACCATATATATTAATGACATCTAGGCATGTTAGTATCTTATTTAGAGAACAACAAGTCACAATTGATATAATATCTAAAACTGTATCAATTAGTTTTTTGTTTTGCTACACATAAAAATCGTCTGCAAAATTGCTTTATAAACAAGAGTATATGTAATACATATAATCAATAAAATAGGTAAAGTTGTATAATATAATTAATAAAAATATAATTCAAATATTGTATACCAATTAAACACAAATAACTTAATGAAATAAAAAAACATATCAAGGATCAATACATCAATTTGATCAATAGCTACATCAGAGAATACATCATGAACATTATACATTCCTTATATATTTTTAAAATTTTATATAGTCTAGCCCAGTCTTGGCAGGTTAATTTCCCCCTAGAGTGGCAACAAGTCATGAGATAAAGTATTTCTATTAAACTGAATTTGATTAATATAGGTGATAATTTTATTATAAATCACATATATATATCTCCATTTAATTCAAATAAAGTAAGGCTGAGCCAGCCAATTAAAAAAAAATTAATTAAAAATATAAGTATATTATCACTCAAGTAATATAATTTTTTTTTTTTTTTTTTTTTTTTTTGCAGCTTAGCCTCCAATTGGTCTTTATTTAACTTTTACTCAGATATTACATTGTCTTATCTATTTCAGAATTAACTAGAAATTGAAACTATACTAGCATATATGTTGGAGTTACTAGAAAAGATACCTTCTGATTCAAATCTCCAAAGAACTTCCATGACCTGTTGCCTTCCTTTCAGAAAACTAACTTGTCTAGATTTAGTTAATGCCATCTTCCTCGAGTTTATATATAAAAAGGAAATTAAAGGTTTTGATTTTTTTTCATTTCAGACTAATGGTACACACTAGTTTCCAAGAGTGGATATTTGGAGCAATCTGACTCCATTTCCCTTTCACTCTTTTCTCTATCTTTGTGATCTTCTGGGTAGTTTCCTATTCACTTACTATCTCATAACATTATTTTTAGATCATCCTTGCATGATCTTGTAGTTCTTCCACACACCCTAAAAGAGTGGGTTTAGCTTTCTTCCTGTAGATCCTTATCCAAATCTAGACAAATCTAGCAATGTCTTTGGGACTAAACTTCTGGTTATCAAAATGGTCCAGAGCTTTACTTCCTTAGATTTGATCTTCATGGCCTATCTTTGGATCCAGGCTTTGCTTTGTTTCTCTCTAGCTTGCAGATATGTTATTATTGACTCTATCATTTGTATATCAAAATCTAGTTTTTTTGTCTCACATTTATATATATGTATTTGATCTTCTTTTGATACATTACATCTTATATATCTGTTGGAAATATATAAATTCCTTTTTCGAGTATAAAGTTTAGTTATGGTTGGTAGTTTTTGTATTTATTATTTCAGTTTGAAGGACCTCTGTTAGTAATCCTCTGTATTCGTCTATCCAGCTGTTATTTTCTTTAGCCTTAGAAAGTCAACTGTAGCATCCTAGTCAACTTATTTGTTGAGGTAGAGAAGGTCCTGATTTCTTCTTAGGTCACACTATTTTAGTATTTGTTCATTCTTGAAATAGTACTTAAGTAATATAATATTATGATCAAATTTATATTTGACTAGTATGTTCAAGTGAAATTGTTTTTAAAAAAACAATTTCTGAAAAGAATTCAAGAAACAGTTTATAATAATAAAAAAATATTCAAGAATAGATTTATAAAAAATTATTTAAATAATGTTACATGATATTTTATAAGAAATATAGTTCACTCAAGTTTATTAATAAATTAAGAAAACCAAAACAATTTCTTTAGTTCTAAAATCAAAAAAAGATATTTAATCTTTTAAAAAAAAAGTAATGTTATTTCTACAAACTTAAAATTAAAATATTTCTTTAGTTTTAAAGTCAAGAAAAAATATCCGATTTTTCAAAAAAAAAAAAGTAAAATTATTTTTATAAACTTAAAACTAGAACAATTACTTTAGTACTAAAGTCAAAAGAATATATCCAATCTTTTAAAAAAAGATAAATTTATTGTAATAAATTATTTTATTTTTGAGTGAATTATAACTACTTATATATTTGTAAAAATGAGTTATTTAGATCACTTGAGTCTTTTAGATTTCCTGAATCTTTTAGATTACCTAATCTATAATAAATTAAATTATATACTATTTTTTTTTTAAACTCTTTGTCAGAATAGTTAAATTTACTTTACTAAACAATTGTAAATTATATATTGTGATAAAAATAGCATCTACTACTATTGAATAGTTATTTTTAGTTATGATCTTCATTCTATTTCTATTTTTATCTATTTATTTATAATTATTTCTTTGATATTC
>CAJVPT010001173.1:0-22920 GCA_910592055.1 Acaulospora colombiana
AGAATTACAATGGTTTTATAACTAGATTACTTCTAAAAATTGTTCTAGGAAAAATTAAGAGAGTATCATATGCCCTCTTTTATTAGGCTAGTTTGTACAAATCTTATAATACATTTATCATGTAATTATGTCATATGTAAATATTATTTCATAGTAAATAAAGGGTATAGTCAATGAGATACAGTAACAGGAACAGAGTCTTTTTAAAATAATATATAGATATATATATAAAGACAAAATGAAAGATATTGAAGACTTTCTCAAACTACATTACAAGATAAAGCCACTCATTATAAGAAAAGTTATAGAAAGACTATGTCAACGAATGCAAAAGAATTTCAAGAAAAAGATCTGAAACGAACACTGCAAAGTGGTAATTGATTGGGAAAAAACCTTGGATATTAATAGGAGATCCAAACGACACCAAGTTCTGAAAAACAAGCTTGAAAACACAAAAAATCCAGAAGAAGATAATAGTCCTCTAACAGACAAGACATTATATGAAGAACAATCCCAAGTTATAATTCTCAAGGAGATTATTGAAAGATGGATAGTTAAAGGAGAAATGTGGTTAGGTATTTGATCTGCCGTTTAGAATTTTGGATAATTTACAGTGATGACCTGTAAGCAATGAACTTGATAGTTAAAGGATAATCCAAGTTATTAAGAGAGCAAAATATCATCTCCTAAGTTGCATCTAGAGAAGTTAAACTTCTAAGACGGGTGAGCTGTCATGTGAAAATCTTTTAAATACACAATAAAGATAAGCCGTGTCAGTATAATGGCAGATTAAAAAAAAATATATACAGTATATATACAGTATATATACAGTATATATTTAAGAAATTAATAGGTCAAATTGATAATAAATAAGTTTGAAAGAATTTGAAAAAATTGAAAATTCAAATAAAAAGTATCTAGTTTTTTTAAATAGGTTGTAGTAGAAATTTAATTTATCCAAATAATAAACTATTCAATAGATTTATTAAAAGTTTGAGTTTTAAGAAGTTTAGTAAAATAAATAATATATAGACTATAAGCCAATCTTTATAATCTTTGCAATAAATTTTATATATTATTTTATTAAAGTTAATAAATATAATTGAGCTTCTATTTTAAAAATAAACTTATATATTAATTATTTTAATATATAATTTATTTTTATTTTTTTTTAAATCCATAATTAGACTAGCATAATGTATTTATTAATCTTTCTAAATCTTATATTAATTCATTTATCGATAGTTTTCAATTTTCAAATTTTTTTATGAAATAGAAGCTCATCCTCATTTATTAACTTGATAAAGTAATTTATAAATTTAATTGCAGAGATTACATATTTTCTATCATTTATGTTGACAAACATTCCTAGAATTCTACTTTTAAAGGATCCACTAGATGACTTGTTGTCTGAAAATATCTAGTTGGATTAAATTTTTACTACTATTTATCTAGAAAATCTAAACATCCCTATTTTTAGATCTTCAATCCTTCTGGATTTCTCCTAACTAACTTGCCAAGCTTGACTTGCTAGTTCCATAAAAGGAGAAGTATACCTTTCAAATAGTTTTTAATGGACTTGGCATAGTTGCTGGTTCTGTATTTTTTCTGAATTTATTTATGTTCAGTCATGTTGATTGTGCCTTTTATAGGGAGAAACACCTACTTAAAACTGGAAGTGAGAAAATCTTATTTGTATGAAACTGGAATAGAGATGATCAATGTTTTCTTAGACATGGTTGTATTTTGTGTCATAAATGATTTTTTTTATTTCATAAATTTTTCATATGACCTTTATATAGTATTGAACTATGGACCTTGTGATTGCGACTTGGGAGTACTACCACTGTGCTATAGATCCACAAATCTTTTTCAATTTTCAAATATGCTTTAGTTTTTAAAAACAATATTTTATTTTATAAGTTTTAAATAAATATCCTTTTAACTTATATATTATTGTTAGTAGATTATCACTCTTATTATTCTTCAAGAAATTTAATTTCAAAAAATTACAAAAGAAGAAAGAAAAAAAAAAGGAATATTTAAAAATATACAAATATACTTTACATAAAAAAAAAAATACTTTCTATTCTTTAATAAATCTTTACTAGAAATCTTTTCTTATTAAGATCCAATTCTATTGAAAAAAATCCAATGAACAAGTAAAATTTAACTAGAAATATCAATGTTTTTTTAAATAAACAAGATCAATCAAAACAGCATAACAGTTAACTTATAAACCTTGTAGAAACATGAACAAACAAGAATAAACAAACAACAATTCAACAAATTAACAATTTATCCTTTCTCATATATGATCAAAATGACAAAAAAATGGAAAATTATATAAATTGCAAAGAAAAGAGAGCTTCATATCTTTGATACAATAGTCAAAATAGCTGACAAATATAATTAGAGAAGAGAAACATTGGCTACTCAAATTATCTTTAATATCTTTACTATATATAGTAAAATATATCTGATCAAATATCAGGACCAGTAGAATACTTAATATTAAATTGTATTCTAGCAAAAATTCCAAATATAGATCCAATCATATTAATTAAAGCTATAGTTCTTAAGCAATATATTCTATACTTATGGATCTAAAGTCAAGAGAAAAAAAAAAACTTAATGGTACTCTTCTTGAAAAAAAAATTCAAATATATTCTTGAATAGTATACTTTCTTAAATTACTTTTTCCTTTCTTATATTTTCAAAATCTTATAGACTAAACCTATAATTTTATTAATAAAAAATTTAATTATAAAAAAGAATACTATCCCAAATGAAGATATGGAAGTTTAATTAACAATTATAATTGAAATTTTAAACAATACTAAAGTTAAAATGAGAGACAAAGAACTAGATAATAAATAGAAATGAAAAATATTCAAAAAAGAGTTGAAGAAAAAAATATAGTTGAACAAATCTCCTTCAATACAAGAAACAGACCTAGATTATCTAGTCTAAATCTATTTCATATTATAGAAAAAGAAAAACATAAAGTAGAAATTCTTATTTTTAGAATACTGAAAGATATTGAAAAAGAACAAATAGTTTATTTTTAAGTTACTTTGAGTTTATCTAAAGATATACAATCTTTTAAAAAAGACTTTTTCAATAGTAAGGCATAAATAACCTTTAACTTTGAAAAAGTAAAAAATGTTTTATAATATATAGAGAAGATCAATAAAAAAAAAGAAAACTTTATTTTAATCCCTATATAAGTAGAAAAATAAGAAACCTTATACTTACCACTGAAAAAAAAGTCCATTAAGTATGAAGTAGAGAAAAGAAACAAGATCAAAATTGTTTTATTAATTAATCTAGTTTGCAATTGTATCTATTAAGAAATTAAAGCTACTCTACAAAAATATTGAGAAGTATTAATTATCTATATTTATAACTATTCCTGTTTTTAAAGAAAAATTAAGGCACAAATCATTTCAAATCAATCTAAAGACTTAGATAACAAATGGTTCATTTATGTTAAAGTAAATATCTTCAAAGTAATATTTATTTAATATAAACTGATAACTATGAAATTGATACTATTTTCAAGAGTTATAATATTCAATTCTTATTGTTATATAATATATATAATACTTTCACTAGTTTAATAATAAAAGTAATACAACATATAAAGGTTAAGGCATATTATATATTAAAGAAATTTATTTATATTAAAGAGAAATGAATATGCAGTAATTTGTTTTACAATAACTGAAGACTTATATAAAGTCTTGAAGTAATGTATATTTATTTATGATTATAATCTTAGTTAGAATGCTAAAGAGTATTTCAAAAAAGGAACAACTAATAATGGATCTCTAAAGTATTTAGCATATAAAATTTCACAGATCATTTATATCTCTTTTTGAGAGACAAAATTTATAACTCTTTACTTTAATAGGAACAAAAATCAGAAAATGCTATAAATCAATGATTTAAATAATAAAGAACAATTATGAATAGTTTTTTTATAATTATTAATTTAAAAATTTTAATGTTTATTAGTAAAGAACATTTGTCTTTTGTTCTTGTCTCACTCTTTAAGAATTCATCTTTAGAAACAACAAATATAAAGAAATAGATCAATCAAAAAACATCAATAATAATAAAAATATACTTATTACAAAACAATATAAGAGTCAACTAATATATAATATCTAAAAAAAAGTCAGTTATAAACTTTAATATAAAGAAAAGAATATATCCAAGGAAAAAATGAAGAAAATATAATTCTTAAAACAATAGTTATACTCTTGAAACAACAGAGAACTTCAAATACTTTGTTATTAATAGAAATAGAGAACCAATCAATCATAATGCCAAAAAAAACTATGCAATAGATTAGAAAGCTTCTTTTTTGAACATAAAAGTGATCAAAATTTATATTATCAAATCCTTAGTAATATCAAATAATTAGATAGTAAAATAAATCTAATTGAAAAAAAAATATACAGTCAAAACAAGATAAGAGAGAAATAATGGAACAATTGTTTCTAAAAGTTATATCAGTTCAATTAAGAAAGTTTCTAAAGGGAAAAGAACCAACAGTGCAGTACCTATCACTTTTTATATATTGTGAAGATAACAGAGGTTCTGTTTCAGTTAAAGGACTCATTCATCCACCTTTTAATTAGCTTTGTGGTCTCTTAAAACTATTTTTTTTATGGTTTTCTAGGGAATTTTGCCTACTCCAGCTTGACCCTGAAATTTTGAGTAGCACAGATCTTACCAATTTTGATTGGTTGATATGAAACATGTTGAACAAGATTGATAAGCAAGCTTATATTAGTCACCCCATGTATCTAAATGCATTTTCTCAACTCTATAAGAACCTGGGATCCATTATAAGTTATTTGTATTGATGCAAGTAAATACAGGACATGTTATTGACACATTATTAAATACAAGAAAGAGTCTATCAGACCATTATAAAGGTTACAAGATGCTCGATTGACCTTTTTTCAAATCAGAGCTACCTATATCCTAATTGTATGTCAAGTAGGTTTTAACCTCTACTGTTTAGAAAAAGTTCAAACTAGAGAAAGCATGAAGCTATCGGAAGTACTCAGTAATAAAGCTTGTGTGCAAAGCAACTCAAGAAGTTTTCATCCTATCTTCAAAAAATCTCAAGCTGAAAAACTAAAAGATTAACACCACTACATCAATCGAAACTCGAGTTCAAAAATGTCAGCAGTAATGTATGAGCTAGCTGAAATATCTGGAAGATCCTTATTAATTATTAGTATCAATGGCCACTAGTAGAATATGTCGATTGCAAGACTAGATGCTATCTCTCATAAAGTAAGTAAATCTGAAATAAGAGGCACATATGGGTAAGTATACTCATATTTAAATAGGAATGGGTTTAATTGATGATATACTGAGAGACTGTTAAATCAATCATATGGATACTAATATATCATCTGGGCCTTCCTGGTTACTCCCTCCCTATAAACCTTAAAACTGTATAGTCTCTCTTTTGGTCTCTATCTTATCTTTGTAAAGACTCAATAGAAGTCTTTCCCTCAAACCTTTCAATAGAGGGAATCAGAATAAAACAGACATATATCAAGAAACAAGACCGATATATTGCACGTGACTGTTTATTTTAATTTTTTATTTTTTTTTGTATTTTTATTTATAACACTAGCACACTTTAGAAATGCTGACTTTTTTTTGATAAAAGAAAGAGCAATAAGCCTTGAAGTAGCTTTAGAATTAACTTTAGCTTATTGTTATCTTTATCAATCCTGAACATATACTCATGTATTAGTGCTTTGCACAGTGTAAACTTGTAATTTGGAAATCAATAAAGTTAGGTATGAGCCCATCAAAAAAAAAAAAAAAGAACTTGATATTGATTTTCTAAGTATTAGTAAAATTAAATTAATAAAAGAAATAGTAAATTTTGCTTTTAGCCTATAACAAATATACAATATAAATTTTTTTACAACTGCAATAATAAGAAGCCTAAAGAATCTGAAGTAGAACTTCTAATCAATAAAAATATTAAAAAAAAGTTAGAATTCATTAAAAAAATAGAAGACATATTATAAGAGTTAATTTTTTATCAATAAGATATAAGTTATATATTTATTAAATCTATTTATTATTAAAATAAAATAAAAATAGATAGCTACAATAGCTACTTCAAAACTTTTTTTATTAAAAATTTCCTTTTTTGATATTTTTTTTGAAAAAGAAAAGCCAGCCTAAAAACACCTTATTTCTCAAAGATTCAAGACTTAACAACAAACTAGAACATCCAATAATTTCTCAAAGAGATCACTTTATTGATTAAAAGAAGTTTTGGCAGTACAGCATTACACTAGCTTTACTTTATAAGGGAAGGAAAACATATTTGCAAGCTGATTCACAGTAAACTTAGCAGAGCCCAATATCAACTTCCCAAGCTTTTAACCAGGCCAATGTCAGTTTACACCTTTCTAGGTACTAGAAAGAACTTTATAAACAATAGTTCCTACTGATAAATTAGGAAAAACTCAAAGCTTACAGAGTCCAGAAAGACATCAAAGACTTTCGAAGACTAAATAGTAGAGTATTCTGATTCCATACATACCTGTTTAAACATCAAAACAAGTTATGTGAACATGTACACGTTAAATAATTCAGCATCAAAACAATATAGCAAGGTTTATTAAATGTCTACATATAAACGACTTATTTTTCATAACAAAAAAGATCAACATCAAATCCAGTAAATAAACAAGAATCAAATAGGAAGGATTAACAACTTATCTGAGTAAACAAGATATCAAACAAGATAACAAACAATCAATCTTATATACATTGTTAAATATAAACAAATAAATAAATTAAAGATAAACAAGACAACAAATTAGTATTTTATCCTTCTTTACATGTGATCAATATAACAAAAAAATGGAGAATTATGCAAATTGCTAAGAAGAGAGAGCTACATATTCACGATACAATAATTAGAATAGTTGAAAAACATGACTAAAGGAAAGAAACATGGGCTACCCAAATCATTTTCAACACTCTCACCATATAAAACAAGTTTAATTATATATCAGAACCAATAGAATACTCAATACTCGATAGTATTCTTGCAATATTTTAAATGTAGATCCAACTACATTCATTAAAACAGAGGTTCTTAAAATACATATCCTATACTTATAAACACAATGTCAAGAAAAAGAAGAAGACCTTATGACACCCTTCTTAAAAAAAAAAGTTAAATATATCTTAAAGCAAGATACTTCCACAAATGATCTCTCTCTCCATGCTCTGAAAATTTTTTAGACCAAGGATGAGTTTATAAATTTCATATTAGAAAACTCAACTTCAGATGAGAACACCACTCCAAATGAGAACATAGAAGTTTAACCAATAATCAATATTGAAATTCTAAATAACATTAAAGTTGAAATGAGTGATAAAGACATAGAGAAGGAGTTGAAGAAAGAACTTGAAATGGTAAATATCCAGGAAAGAGTTGAAGGGGAAAATATAGTGAAACAAATCTCCTACAATACACAAAACAGATTTAAGCCATCTAATTTATATCCATTTCATATCATCAAGAAAGGAGAATTCAAAGTTGTAATTCTCACTTCCAGAATATCAGGAGATACAGAAAAAGAATGATTAGGCTATCTCCAAGGTGCCTTGAGTTTATCTAAAGACATGCTACCATTCAAAAAAGATTTTTTCAATGGTAATGCCTGGACAACTTTTATCTTTGAGAAAATGGAAGATGCCTTACAATGTATAGAGAAAATTAACAAGAAAGAAAGAGAAAACTTTATCTTGATTTTTATATAAGCAAAAAAATGGAAAACTTTATATTCACCACCAGAAAAGAAATTCTTTAAACAAGATGTAGCAGAAAAAGAAAATAAGATAGTAATTGTCACATTAATAGATCTTGATCACAGTTATACCTGTTAAAAAATCAAGGCTACCTTACAAAAATATGGAAAGGTCTCAAGTATTCATATTTACAACCACTCTCGTTCTCAAAAGAGAATCAAAGTATGACTTATCCCAAACCAGCAAGACTTGGAGAATAGATGGTTCATTCATATTAAAGTAGATACCTTTAGGGCAATTTTCATTCAACATGAATCAAATAATCATGAAGTTGATGCCATTCTCAAAAATTGTAACAACCAATCCTTACGATTGTATGATATATACAATACCTTTACAAGTCTTATAGCAAGGGCAATACAGTATGCAGTGGCCAAAGCATGTTATATATCAAAAAACTCTTTCACTTTAAAAAAAAGAGGATATGCAGTAGTTTGTTTTGCAGCACAGAAGATTTGCATAAGGTCCTAAAATGACATATATCTATATATAGTCACAAACTTAGCTGGAGTACTAAAAAGCATTTCAGGAAGGATACAGTGCATGACAAAAAAGTGATCAAAATAGAGAGCAATAATTATAACAAAGAGAAAGCTCATCCTGAAACAACACATATCAAACTGTACTCAAGACACTAGGTCAAACTAACATCAGAAGTAACAATTAGGGCAAACTGATATACAACATCTGAGAATAACACAAAAATTGAAAGTGACTCAAAGAAAAGGACAAACCTTGAAAAAAAGGTAAAAGGAAGAAGACATAACTTCCAAGGCGCAATTACATGACTGGAACATTAAACACTTCTAGACACTTCACTATTGATAGTAACAGAGAGTCAATCAATCATTGTAACAGAAAAAGAAGTTTGTATAATAGGTTGCAAAGCCCTTATCCAGAAAGTGAAAGTGATCAAGATCTTTTATATCAGATCCTGAATAATCTCAAGTGATTAAATATCAGAATAAACATAATTGAGAAGAAAATAGATAACTAGAATAGAATAAGAGGAAGGCAATGAAATAATCACTCCTAAAAAAAACACCAGTTCAATTAAGGTATACCAGGAGAAAGTCTGATCTACAAGAGGAATCAAGCTCATTCTGGAAGAAAGGAATGACCATAGAAACATTAACAGAAACTAATACAATTCTTTCCAGTACAATACACATTACATCACTTGATGAGTTCATTAGTACAATTAAAAAGAATACTATTAATAAACTATACAAAGAACAAACACTATATAAGAACTATACCATTGACAACTCTGCAATAGACAATTTTATTATTATTGGAACATATAATATTAGAGGCATTAACACTAGTCTTGAGCAACAAAGACTATTTAGACTCATACAAGATTTCAATATAGATATCTTAGGGATCTATAAAACTAAACTAACAGAAGAAATAGCAAACTTTACTTTTAATCTACAGCAAATGCACAAATTCTTTCATAGCTGTAATAATAAAAAATCCAGAGAGTCTAGAGTAAGGTTTCTCATTAGAAAAAAAATTGAGAAAAAGCTGGAATCAATTGAAAGAATAGAAGAACATATAATAGGAGTCAACACCCTATTAACAAGAAGCAAACTCTGTATATATCAAGTATATTTATCATCTGGAAAAGCTGAAAGTAGATGGTTACAACAGTTACTTCAAAACAAGGTTCTAGATAAGCAAAGAAATCATTTCAAAGTCATAATTATAAGTGACTTTAATGCAGTTGTCAACCCAATAGTAGATCAATTACCACTCATAAACAAAACAATCCCAAGATACAGAAAAGCTGAAATAGATCTCATCAACTTCCTAAAAGACTGAAATTACATAAATATCCAAAACTCCTGGGAAGAAGAAGAAAATATTATCTTTATATGGACAAATAACTCAATACGTAGCAGAATTAACTATATTTGAATACTACCAAAAATTAGCCTAAATAACATATATAAGTTCAAAAACATTTCAGTAGAGACACTACTGAGTAATAACCATATATAGACCTTTTCAAAGACAGAAGCTATAATATCATCCTTTCCAATGGACTATCTAATTTAATAGTGACAGGGGATGGGATAGACCAAGAAGAAATGATCTCTCTATTATTATGGAAAATCTTTTATAATTCACTTTTATACAAAATCCAAAACAACAGCAATCTAAATTATTTCATGGAAAAAGAATAGTCTCACAACTTTAGCAAACCTTAAGAGAAGATGAAGCTCTTCTTAAGGCCGGCAGTAATTGCCTACATAAATGACATGATCTGGATTGCCAAATTCAAGAAAGACCTGAAAATGATTTTGGAAGAAGCAAAAAAGTTCTATATAGCAAATTACTCTTAAATCAATACAGAGAAGTCAATCCTCCTTACTATTAACTGAAACCCACAAGTCTTCGAGACTGTTCAAGCTGAAACAGAGGATACTATAGTCCATGAAATCAACAAGTAGAACCAAACTAGATTTCTTGATATCTGGCTAGGATCAAGACAAAAAAATTAGGACACTATCAGTCTTATAAAATCAAAGATTAGGATAGTAGTCCAGGCAATAACCAAAAAGAAGTTGATAGAAAAACATGCCCGATATGTTATCAATATGATCCTGATTTCAAGAATAGAATACAGAATATAACATATGCACCTGAGTGAGAAAACAGGTAATAATCTCACAGCCATGTTTAGAATGTATTTAAGAACAAGGCTCTAGTCTGTGGAATGATCCCAAACAGTTATATTCACAACAAAGGAATATATGGCCTCAAAAGTATCTGAGAGATACAGCTAGAAAGTCATATACCTGCACTTTTCTATTAGCTTAATAACAATGAGATTTCTGGTATTGCTACTATAATTAGACTGAAACAAAGTCAAATCAAATGTTGCGAGCCAGGTAATATCCTAAGCAATCCTACCAACTCTTATAAGCTGATGAAAGAAAACTTGATAGCTATGACATTGGCTCTGGCAAAAAGTATACAAGTCACTTTTCAAAGTTGGAGATAAAAAAATATATTCAATTATCAGAGAAGTATCTTATCAATCAAATCTATACTGCAAGAGGATAGAGAATATGAAAAAACCATTTCATCATTGCAAAAACACAAGATCATATTTCTAGATTAGCTTATCAATACTACCACAATGACACTTAAGGAATAGAGAGTAGTTCAAATCTTTTATAGCAGATGCAAGGAACTGGTTCCCTCCTAATACAAAAAAGTGAAGGAAAAAATAACAGTAAATCAAGATCTCCTATGAAACTCTCTATATAGGCTTAAATAGATAGTTTACAATATACAAACTGAGGCATTCCCAATAAACTCAGATAGAAAAAAGATTTACTGAGCAGTTCAGGCTAATACTTCAATAAATACATAGGGAAAGATAGCATCCATAAACAACAAAACCTATTTTATTTCATATTAACCAGTATATGATTCTACTAGTAATAATACTTATCTTTAATCAGACAGTACAGAGCAGTTATTAGAAGTAGTCCTGTCACAGATCTACCTTCTTCTACAACTTAATTGATATAATAATCTAAGAAAAAAGAAGCAGATCCTTCGGCCAGGAAATCCTACAGACTGGTAGACAAATGCATTTCAACAAACAGTGACTCTACCAACTTTCAGACTAGTCGAAGTAAAAATTCAAGTGGAATACTGGGATATCATACTAATAGAAAAAGCTATACAAACAGAAGAATATAAAGATGAACTTAAGAGTATCTTGAGATATAACAAAAGAAATATGGCTGATCAACTTATGTTCTATACAGATAACTCTTATAAAAAAGGAATAACAGATTATGAATTCAAAATGGATTTAGCTTGAATAATGATAGAGAAAGACAAAATAGTTAAACAGTTCTTAGCAGGAGTATTCACATGATCATCAGCAACCAGGACTGAAATACTAGCTATTCTCACTGTACTATATATAGTTCCCCAAAATATAACAGTTACAATTTACACTGACTGTAATACTGCAATCAAAGTATGGAAATCTATTTGCTCACAAATAGAGATATCTACAAGAAGATGGACAAAGATCACTAACTGGTCACTTTGAAATAAGATCAAGAACCTAATAAAGAAGAAAGATCTAAATCTGGAAATCCTAAAGATCAAAGCCCATAGAATCAACAGATTCAACAATCAAGTAGACTTACTTGCCAAACAGGTCAGGCAGGAGAACCCAATAACTTGATATCAGCTATTAGAGCTAGAAAGAGTTCTTACGATAGCAGCATGGGGAGAATATATAATAGAAATTGGTATTAGAGACTTTCTTAAAATGTTCAATAAGAAAAAGATTGGACTAAACTGGACAACACAAAAATAGATTCAGGATCTTTGGATTCAAAATAATAAAACTATAGACTGGTCAACCTTTTGAAACCAGTTCAATCCAACTAATACCTTTGATACCTCTTTTAAAATCAATAAAGAAAAACTTCCTAACTAACTTAATTCACAATAAACTTCCAGTCCTACAGATACTTAAGAAGAGAAAACCAGATGTGTATAGTATATCACAACTACTTGCCCAGTATGTGAACTTTAAGAAAAGACACTAGGACATCTTTTTGAATGCTCAGTCACTAAAGAAACTCAAAAGAACTTATAATCAGTAAACTCTGGCAAAAGATAAGAGCAAATTTTAAAAAGGAGATTTGGAATACTCATTGTGCCAAAGTTATAGAATGGAAAAAGAAGCAAAATATTACAGATAAGGATAAAAGAAACAAGAGGCCCAAGCCCAGGCCTGATGAACAGACTGAACAGGATCAAAAAGAATTGCCATTATCTCCAAAGGATTCGAACCTGGAGAATATCAAATAAATAGAAGGAAAGAAGTATACAATGATTATTAAGATTGGATTTGTCATAGAATAAAGTGGTTTGGTTTTTAACTGCAGGCAGAACTTAGAATGATCTACAGTAATAACCTGTAGGCAATGATTTTATTAATTAAAGGAATTATCTAATTAGTAAAGAAGTAAAATATTATTTTCTAGGTTATATTTAAAAAAATAGTTTTTTCGACGACAAGTGAGTCAGTATGTGAAAGTCACAACAATTTATAAATATATAGTATATATACATAAAAACACACTATGCTGACCTGACTGTGGGTTAAAAAAAAAAAAAAAACAATAGCTACTTCAAAACAAGATTGATTCTATATAAGTAAGAAAAGTATTTAAAGATCATAATTATAAAAGACTTCAATATGATTATTAACTCAATTACAGATTGATAATATCTAATTAGAAAAATTTCAAAATATAAAAAAGCTAAAATAGATCTTTTTAATGTTCTAAAAAACTAAAGTTATACAAATATACAGAACTTTAGAGAAGAAGAAAATAGTACTTTTATATAGACAAATAATATATTATATAGTAGAATTGATTATATCTGAACATTATCAGAAATCAATTTAAATAATATATATAACTTCAAAAACTTTTTTATAGAAACATTATTAAATAGTGATTATACTTTATTATTAATAAGAATAACAATAAGCAATTTGTTTAAAATTCTATTTAAGAGTAATATAGAACAAAAAAAAAATATTTGATTTAATAAATTTCATGCTAAACAATAAAAAAAAATCAAATTTTGAATAGAACATAAGCTTCTAAAAATTGATTATTAATCTTTTCAATAAAGCTTAGAAGACAATTATTTAAGACTTGCAGATACTTGAAATAAATTTAAGATAATAATTATCAAAAGTATATATAAGTAACTCAAGAAAAAAATTTTACTTCATTCCAATAAAAGAAAAGAAGTCAAATTAGGAATAGTAATTTTAAAAGATTTTAAAACCTATAAGAAAGTTACCAAAATCTATTTTTCTTAAAGAAACTATAAGCAAAATGGGACATAATAATATTAAAAGAAATAGAAAAGATTATTAAAAACCTACAGGTCTCTGCAAATTCCTCAATGAAAAACTAACTTCTTCTTAAATATAGAAGAAAATTTTAAAACAATTAATAAATATTACTAAAATAAAGTATATCTTGGAATGATATATAAAAAAAAAAGAAAAAACCATATATTAAAAATCAAATAAAAAAACTTCTGAAAAATAGATTCAAAGATCTTAAGATCAATCAAGAGCAAATATTATTCTCAATTTTAAACTGAAAAAGATCTAAAACAACTTGGGACTGGATACTAACTAAAAATTAAGAAAAAATAAAGTATATAGCTACTAATTCTCAAACTATCTAAAATACAGTTGCAAACTATCACAAAGAAATCTTTAAACAAAAGAATATCAACTTTAAAAACTTAGATCCTTCTTTGAAGAAAGAAAACCAATCCAAAAATAGATCAATTCAATATGATACTTATTATTAATGAAAGAAATCAAAATAGAGAAGCTTGAAATTATTTTGCAATACCTTCTAAACAATAGGACAGTTAGTTCTTCATATATTAACTATGAAATACTCAAGTGTTTATATATCAAAGAAAAAAAATCCTATATCTTCTTTTTAATAAGAAACTAAGTATTAACCAAATATCTAAAAAGTAAAAAAACAGTAATATTTATTCTATTCCAAAACCCAATATAAATTAAGTAATACAAGAACAATAGTCCTTCTAGAAATAGTCAAAAAATGCTTTACTAAAATTCTTATTAATAAACTATTAGCTATCTATAAACAATACAAAATTTTAAAAAATCCAAATTTTACTGGTTTATAAAGAAAAAGTATAGTAGAACTGATCCACCTCTTAAACAATATATATAAAGAAATTAGAGAAAAAAAAATTATAATTTTCTTTTAAGACATGGCTAAAACATATGATACAATATCTCTCTTTATATTTAAAAAGTTATAAATTAAATTTAAATTCCTACAATTATTAAGAAACTTATAATAGATCTTTTCAAAAATAGAAGTTTTAGTATTATTTTTTTCAATAGACTTTTGAATCCAATAGTAATAGAATATAGTATAGACCAAAGAGAAACAATTTTTCAATTAATAAAAAGAATTTATATAATTCTTTATTATATAAAATTCAAAACAATACAAATTTAAATTATTCCATAGAAAAATAACAGTTATTCAACTTTCACAAATCAGAGAAGAAAGTTTGACTCTCTTTGAAGCAAGCTGTAATTGTCTATATGGATAATACAATCTAGATTATCAAATTTAAAAAATATTTAAAAATTATTTTGAAAGAAACAAAAAAGTTTTAATAATAAATGATTTTCAAATAAATGCAAAAAAATCAATTCTCCTTAATATTAACTAAAATTTCCAAGATTTAGAAACAATACAAGTTGAAACAAAAGATACTATTATTCATAAAATTAGTAGAAAGAATTAAGCAAGATTTCTTGATATTTGACTATGATCAAAATAGAATAATAAAAATACAATCAATCTAATAAAATCAGAAATAAAGATAGTAATTCAGGCAATAAAAAAGAAAAAGTTGTAGAGAAACATATATAATATATTATCAATAGAATTTTAATTTCAAGAATAGAATATAAAATACAATATATGCACTTGAGTAAAGAAATAAATAATAATCTTATAGCTATATATAGAAAAGTATTCAAGAACAAAACCTTAATCTGTAATACTATCACAAAGAGTTATATTTATAATAAAAAGATATATAGTCTCAAAAGTATTTGTGAATATAAATAGAAAACCACATATCAATACTATTTTGCCAAGTCAATAATAATGCTTTAGGTATTACTATAATAATATAATTGAAATAAAGTCAAATCAAATGTTGGGAATCAAAAAATATCTTAAATAATTTTATAGAGTCAGATAGATTGATCAAAGGAAACTTGGTAACTGCAATATTAGTTTTGATCAAAAAGTTACAAATTATATTCTAAAGTTGAAAATAAAAAGAAATCTTTAATTTTCAAAAAAATATTCTATCTATTAAGTTTATATTATAAAATAAAAAAAAATATAAAAATACTATTTTAATATTGTAAAAGTATAAGATCATATTTATAGATTAATTTATTAATATTATTACAATAACACTTAAGAAATAAAAAGCAATCCAGATTCTTTATAGTAGATACAAGGAACCAGTTCTATCATGATATAGGAAAGTTTATGAAAAAATAATAGATAATTAAGACCTTCTATGGAAATAATTGTATAATTTGATTTGAAAAAGTTATAATATATAAACTAAAACAATTTTAATAAACTTAGATAGAAGAAAAACATATTTAGTAATCTATTCTAATATTTTAATTGACATAGTAGAAAAGACGATATTTCTAAACAATAGAATTTATTTTATTTTATATTAGTCATCATACAATTCAATCAGTAACTACACTTAATGACCTATGGATCTATAGTGCAATGGGTATACTCCCAGGTTACTATCCGCAAGTTACTAATTCAATCTCATCTAGAAACAGTTTTTGCAATATATAGGTTACATTGTACAAAATGCATGCTTATTACTACATGCATCCTTGTATTCATAAATAACCTATAGATTTTCACCATCCGACTATGGTGTAAAACTCAGGTCACTCAAGCCTTGGCCAGTTTTAGTGCTAAGGAAATCCTTGATAAACCTGCCGCCTAGAATATGTAAGGATCCAAGACAAGCTAAAAAAAAATATCGATCAGTTCAAGCCTCTCAACGGAAATGGGAAGGACATCCACTTCTTGTCAAAACTATACCCTATGGAAGATAAGGGAGACTTTGGTCATTTGCACCTGTCGAAAACATAACGGGCCATAACACAATTAATGGGAGACCTCAATGGATCGTAAAACCAATAGCTACCAAAGAGAACAGCTATTGCAGATGCTGGTGGTTAGCGTTAGTGCCACGTTGGGAAACCTGCAGAGGTAAACCCTGGAAGAAAAAATTTGAAAACAATTATCAAGGTAACCAATCCAATGGAAGAAGCAATCTGCTATGAAGTAACTAAGAAATACTTCTGCAAGGCCAACTTGCAAGAGTGGTTAAAAATGAGGCAATGGAAGGCTATATGCCATCCAATGATGTAACACTATTGAATTACCTGAATATCAAGAACATGACCGGAGGACTGTGCATCTAAATTTTAACTAAGCCTACAGAAGATCCAAACACAGTAGGGATAATCAATGGTATACATGATCATCAAGCAGAACATAACTCACCAAAAAAAGAACACACAATATTACAAGCCCCCGAAGCATAACATTAAAAATGGAAGTCTATAGCAGATCTTCAGAATGTTAGAGTCCCGGGTAGAGCAAGGCAACTGATAAAATGGTATCACTATGTAGTAAAATTAGCAGATTTAGTTAGAATAGGTAGTCTCAAATAGGTTATACAAATTGCTCATGTAATCAAACTCTATTGAATACTAATAAAAGTTTCATCCTGTCAGTTGGATTTTTAAAAAAAAAAAAAACTACACTTAATTTCAATCAAATAAATTAAATCAACCATTGAAAGTAGTTTCAGTACAAGTCCATCCATTTTCTCCTATAGCTAAACAAGTAAAGGAATTTAAAAAAATGAAATCAATTTCTCTTATCAGTCAATTCTATAGATTGATAGATGACTATGGCTTAATATATAGTAATTTTATTATTAATCATTAGATCTATAGAAGTAGAAATTTAAATAAAAAGCTAATATATTATATTAATTAGATAAGCTATTCAATCAGAAAAATATATAAATAAACTTATAAATATTTTGAGATACAATAAAATAAATACAACCAATCAGTTTATATTTTGTACTAATTACTCCTATAAAAAGATAGTAAACTAGAAATAGGTTTTGTATGAATTTTAATAAAGAATAATAAAATAATTAAGCAATTTATAATAGAAGTATCAATATAACTATCTATAACTAGAGCAAAGATACTAATCATTCTCATAGCATTATATACAGTTTTTCAAAATGTGATAGTTACAATTCTTATTGATTGTAGTATCATAATCAAAACATGGAAATCTATTTGTTCATAAATAGATATATCTAGTAATTACAACAGATTGAATTAGATCAGATTTTAACTAGATTTGATTTGATTCAGTTTTTATAAATATGAATCAAATATGGATTGGATTCATTTTAAACTGATCTGATCTGATTCAAAACTATAATAGTTTGATCTGATCCAATTTGAATCTGAATTTGATTTAATTCAATCTGATTCAAATCCAAATTCAAATCTAAATCCAATTTAAATTTGATGCAAAAACAATTTGAAACTGATTTAATACAATTTTTTTTTTTTTTAATTAGTCATACTGATTGAGCTTTTATTGATATTTTTGATAAGTACAGCTTTTAGATTACAAGAGACCAGACTTATAACTATGTAATTATACTATCCTTTTTCTCAATATAATCCAATTTTACCCATTTTCTTAAGCGAGTACCATCTTATCAGCTGCTCTGCTTTGCCTGGGTACCTAATGTTCTGAGAATTTACTAGGGACTACCATTTTAATTCAAGGGATATTTTTTGTTATGTGTTTCTTAGAGTGTGATTGATTCTTGCGATGAGGGTGTATTTGAATCTTGTATAATGTACTTGTCATGTTCAGTTTTTTTCAGAGGCTAGGTTACTTGATGCTTCAATCTCTATGCAGTCTAATATAGAACCCCGGCGATCATTGGTGTATCTTGTGGTAACCTAAGTCTTCTATTGATCATTCTTAACCACTCTTCAAAGATAATCTACAGGGGTTTTCCTTGATCAAATGAGACCATCAGGTCTCTTCCAAACGTGTCTACACTTGTGGTTCCCATCATGAGTACTATGCTTTCTCACAATCTGAGACCAATCCGACCCCATCCCTCTGATAACTTTTGTGACTGGTATAGATGACCGAAGTCTCCCAATATCTCTCATGAGTCCGGTAATTTGAGAAAAGATAGATTCTTTATTAGGCTGGTAGAATCTTGAGGCAATCATTATCAATCCTTATATTTTTTCAGTAGCTTCACATATTTCAGGTGACACGGGCATCATAACTGCATTTGTTCTAGTACTAAAACTGACTTAAATCTGTGTAACCTGTTTTTTGATGCACCATGGTCGGACGGTGATATTTAATAGGTCAGTTGTTATACAGGAACACATGTGGCTGATAAGCATATATCCTGTACAACGTGACCTATTATTGTGAATATAGTTCTTGAGTGGGATTGAACCGGTAACTCACAGATGGTGACCTGGAAGTGCACCCACTGCACTATTGATCCACAGGTCCATTTGATACAATTTAAATCTGTTTCAAAGCATATTTAATTATAATTGCTCTTATTTAACTAAATTAAATTAAATATATTTAAATTAACTTGGCTTTATTTTAATAAAAAAAATTTTAACTAGTATATTTCCTTTTGGAAATATTTTTAACTTTAAATTTAAAAATTTTTCTTTTATTAAATTTAAATAAATTTATTTTACAACCCATGATTATTCACTTGCTTCTATATTAATATACTCCCCTCTATAACTAGTACTCTCTAAAATAACTTAATTTTCTAGATCAATTTTTTTTATTTTTTATTATTGATATTTCAAGTGCTTGTAAAGCATATTGACCTGTCAATAATTGATTATGTTGGTAATCCATACAATATGCTTTTTCTTTACCTTCTCTCCATTTTTTTTAGCTAATACTATTTTTTTAGAACAAATTTTGGAATAATCCACAAGTTATACCTTTTATCAGTAATACTGTAGTACCATGCAATTCATTCTCTGGCCAGTAATAAAAAGTATTTTCTAGTAAAATTGTAACAATTTTAATTTGTTAATAACTTAAATTTTCAATAATTTGTAATATTTAAAAAATACCTGTCATTTCAACTTTAATTTATCATTTAACTATATAAAAGTTGCCTTCATCAAAATTACCTTTCTTGCAAGCAAATTCTTTATCATTAACAGGTCGTATTCCTCGTAAACAAGTAGTTGCAATTGCATGTTCCAAAAAATTAAGGTTGGTATGGACAAATTTGCTGTATCTCTAGGTTATATAGACCTTACATAGACCTAAAAAATAGTTTAAATATATTTTTTTATTATCAAAAGAAACTGTAATTCCTTTATCAATAGCAATATAAACTCTTTTTGCTGATCCTCTAACCACATACAAAAAAGATGTTCACAAGAAGTTTTATACTTCCTTACTAATAAAGTCTTTATACTTTCATTAAAACAACTTGAAGCTTATCATATATCTCTTTTACCCCCCCTTACTTGTTTATAAACTTCTTTGAATAAAAACTTGGGTCTTTAGTGATCTGAAAAGACCCAAATATGCATTTCCTCTACTAAGGACAAAATAATTCTAGGAAGTAAAAGAACTGATAAGTGGAGTGTCACCTTACAGAGTTGAAGTGATAGAAATAAAGGTTTTGTCAACAGGGGAAGGCTTACTATTTATCTTCTTAAGCTTTTCATCCCTTTTAAAGTGTTTACTGTTTTTCATAGTTTTTTTTGAGGAATTTTGTCTACCTCAGTTTGATCCTGAATTTTTGATAATACAAAATCACCAGGCTTTTAATTGATTGATATGAAACATGTTAGTAACTAAATATAAACAAGCTCCTACTAGTCATTCTACGTGTTCGTATAATGTCATTGGTGATTGAAAGAGTTAATTGATATCCCATGTCTGCTCTATTCCTTCAATTGGATTAACCTATAGATCAAGTTCTATAAGACCAATAAGATACAAGCAATAAGTCCTCAGGTGGTGAAAAAGCTACTATTTGTTCAAACTGAGATCTTTCTTTTTTATCATTCCAGTCAGGCAAAGTTCAAGACTAAGGTCTTCTTTTTATTCCGGTCAGGCAATAAGACTGAATGGTCTCTAGTCCATGCTAAGCTCCAACCCTTTGATTACAGTTGAGAATACATTTCTCTAGAAGTTGTTGAAGGATATTACAATTGACGAGGATTCTCACTGCTCTTCTGATACCCTCCCACTATTGTGAAGTAAAAAGATCTTTGGGAAATAACTATTTTGGGCAATGGAAGATATATATCAGTAAAATTTCTTTAACTAGGTATGGCTGCTGGAAGATATCATACCGAAACAATATAATCCAGTTCCTACTAGGTTATATAAGAACCAGGAGTTCATCATAAGTTATCTGTCTATCACAGATTAATAAAAAATCATTGTTCAAAGAAGGTTGGGATCAAGTATGTCTTAAAAGTAAAGGTTCCCACTAAGTAATAAGTCTCCTCAAACAGTATATGAGAAGAAAATCAAGATCAAGAATAGATAAGTTCCTCAGATGGTCAAAAAAAAAAAGATAACCTAATCAAGTATTTCTTATTGAGAAGAGATCTTGAGAAGCAGGTCTTTGGAGAAAACTGGAAATATTTTTTTCAATTTTTACTTTTTTATTTTCTTGTGATCTACTTAGATATTTTTAGATATCCCCCACTCTTTTTTTCAATCTATCCTTTTGTAGTTTCTTATATTCCAGCAGCTTGAATCGACATATGACAATGACAACCTGCTGGCAATAATGCAGTGAACTAGGAGGATCTTTATTCAAAGATACTGTGGAGTGAAATATTGTTTCTAAGGCCAAACTTAGAGGTTATTATACTTATGATGAGTTAGTTAGATTATAATAATAGTTTAACTGTAGTATGTATCGTGCTGTTTGAATAAAAATGTATATATGTTTTCAATTAATTAATAAATTGATAATCTAGCCTGGCTACAGGTATACAAAAAAACAAAAAAAAAGTAATTCCTTTGTTGGTAGTACCATATTTGTTGTCATCTAGCCAGGGTAGATTATATTCTTTTGTTTTTTTTTGTATACTTGAGGTTACATCTTCAGAAAATATATACATGACATAGTTGAATAAAAAACTGTTTATTGCTACAACTTTCTTTTCTTGCAAATATTGCCTTTCAGACCCTCGTAATTCAACAGGTATGTTATACACATAGGTAAATATTCCACTTTATCTTGTTAAAAGATATCTGTAAATATTAATATTAATAAAGTTTTTAAAATTAAAAACTTAAGTTTAGTTAAATATATACTCTGCAACTATTAAGACACCTTGATTCAATTGTTTGATTTCTGGTGATCGAACAACTTGTTAGTACAAAACAAATATATCTATAATTATGTTTCTCATAAGTTCAAGTATATTAGGACCAATATAATTTCAGTATATAATCAGTATAACCTTGTTGGAGGCTTTATCATGAACTATTATTTTTTCATTTTTTTTTTTATTATTATTAGAAGATAGGAGATAATATCAATCACAGGTACATGAAAAGACAAGAGGTTTGTTTTTTCAAATACCCACTTTCCTTTTATTTTTTTTTATTGTAACTAGAGAGAAGGTCAAGATATATCATTTTTACTGCATATATCTTTTCAAGATACTTTTGAATTAATAAATTTTCCCTGACTTGTAATTTAGTGAAGTTAATATAATTACAAAAAAATTGTAAAAATTTTAACTTACAAAATTTTTATAGATTTTTTTTTTGAATTTTTTTGTATAATCAAGGTTGGCTTTCAAAACAGTAATAGCATTTTTTAAGTCATTATCACAAATAACCAAGAATTTCGAAAATTCCTTTCACCAGTTGATCTGATATTGTTTTATTGTTATTAAACTTGAAAATATATACAAGTATTTTTTATTATATTTATATTCTGATAAGTATCAATGTTAGGATCAGAAATGGTTATATGAACATCCAACAAGTGGTATATCAGTTCACTTAAAAATATAGCATATTTTATTGGATCATTGTATTTTTGTGATACAAGAAAATTAAGAGCAGCAATAAAGGTTTTTAAATTGAGATATTTAAAATTAGCTTAATATATATAGTACCTTACTAATACAAAATAAAAATTGACAATAAAAATTAGCCTGTTGTTGATAAAATTTCATATGCTGGCCCAGGATTTTCCACTGGCAACAAATGGTATCGACTGGCACCTGCAAGCAGTGTTCGACAACAAGCT
>CAJVPT010001174.1:0-22918 GCA_910592055.1 Acaulospora colombiana
ATTATTCTATTATTAGTATGAATTAGTGATACTAACAGAGTTTCCATAGTTAGTAATGCTCTTAGAAAACTTAGCAATCTTAGCAAACATATTATTTATAGTGATTATAGATTCTAAATATATAATTGATAGTATATAGTTATAATAGTTTAATGAATATTGCCATGTTTAGTAATAGCTAAAATAGTTTTATAGGTGTCCAAAAATCTTGAAATGTTAGCATCAAAGCATGTATCCAAATCATCAATAGTATCTTGTAAATAAAATATTTGTTCTTGTTCTCATATAATTATAAATATCTCCTTGCCTCTTTCTTGACCCTTTTCTTTTTTTCTTGACTCCTCTGTTAATAAAAGTATTGTTGAAAGATCTTTACTTTTATTCCCCTTAGAAACTATAGCATATTCATATTAGTGAAGGATTCTAACTCTATGTTTCCCTGCTTTAGTTCTCAGTCATCTGCTTAATTTAGAAAAGAAGGAATTGAGCAGGTTAACAATGCAAACTTTCTTTCAAAGAAATATAAACTATATATATATCAAATCTACTTACTATCTGAAAAAACAGAAAGTAGATAACTTCAACAAATATTACAAAAAAGAATCCTAAACAAACAATGACAGAAATTCAAGATCATTATTATGGGAGATTTTAATGCAGTATAAATCTAATAACAAATCGACTTCCATCTGAAAAAAAGGTAACATAATATAAAAAAACTGAAATTAATATTTTCAACTTCTTAGAAGATTGGAACTTTACTGATATTCACAATATATGGGAACAAAACAAGAGTATATATACATTATCTAACAATTATACTTATAACAGAATTGATTATATATGGTTCTTAACTAACATCAGTCAAGAGAATTTAAATGATTTTAAAAACATTTCAATGGAGTCAATTACAAATAGTGATTATACTCTTTTTCTAATTAGGCTAACAAATAACAACTTGTTGAAAGATAAATAGTATCAAAACCAGAAAAGAACATGAGACAAAAAGATCCTAAATCTTGTCAACTCAATATCAATACAGTGGGAAAAATTTAAACAATAGACTAAAACCAAAATAATAGAATATGACTAATTATATTTATACTCTGAAAATTTAACATGAACTCAAACAAAACTGAATTAGGCATGGCAAGAACTTGAAAATATTCTTGTCAAAGGTGTATATAGAATATTTAAAAAGAAACAAATATATTTAATACCATATAAGAAAAAATTTAACTTATCAATAAATGAACAAGAGTATAAAGCTTATAGAGAGACCAACAGATTCTACTACATATTAAAAAAGATTTATTACAGTTGGGATGTAAACATTAGAGACAAACTTATATAAGTGATCAATAAACTTTACTCTCTATGCAAGAAAACAGAAAATTGGAATCTTACAACTCCTCAGTCCTTAGAAGAAGTTCAATTATAGCTCAAAATACCTCCAATATAGAATACATATTAAGAATAGCCCGTAAAAAGAAAGAGAGGTTATATATCAAGAGCCAGATTAACAAAATACTTAAAACCAGATGTGAATATCTCAAAAGTAATAAAAAATGAATGCTATTCTCTCTACTAAACTGAAAAAGATTCAAGATAATCTTAGATCAGATTAAGACCAGAAATCAAGATAGAGAAGAATATATAGCTACAAATCCACAAACAATTAAACAAGTGGTAGAAGACTATTATTGAAAAACTTTTAAGCAATGAAACACTAACTATGAGAGCCTTAGTCCTGAATGAAAAAAAAGAATATTAACCAAAAGATTGGATAAATTCAGCATGGTATTTTGTTTTATAGAAAGAAATCACAATAGAAGAGATTGAAACAATACTAAGAAACTTTTCTTAAAAGAAAACATCTGATCCATTTTATATCAGTTATAAAATGCTTAAAAACCTAGGCCTTCAAGGAAAAAAGGCTCTCAAGCAACTATATGATCAAATAATTAAGATGTGTTATATATCAAGAAAATAGAAAGAAAGTAACATCTATTTGATATCCAAGCCAAAACCATAAAACTGTAGTCTAAGCAACACAAGATCCATAATATTATCAGAGATAACAAGAAAATGCTTTAACAAAATACTGATCAATAGACTTGTCAGTATATATAAAAAGCATAAAATCCTATGAGAACCTAATTTTGCTGGCTTACAAAAAGAAAGTATAGTTGAATCTATCCAACTTCTAAACAGTATTTGTAAAGAAACCAAAAAAAGAAAAAAAAATTATAGATACTTTTCAGGACATAGTCAAAACATATGATATGATCAATCTCAAGATGTTGAAAAGAGCTATAAATAGAATTTGTATTCCAACTACTAGTAGATAATTGATTATATATCTCTTTGAAAATCGAAAATATAGAATAATTCTTTTAACAAAACTTTCTGATTCAATAACAGCTGATGATAGAATAGATCAAGAAAAAACAATCTCATCTTTACTCTGGAGGATTTTCTATGATCCATTATTATGTAAAATTCAAGGAAATCCAAACTATAGATACATTATAGAAGAAGAATAAATATTAGACTTTTAAAAGCTATACCTAAAAAAAAAACTTTCTCTAAGATAAGCAATAATAGTATATATGGATGATACTACTTGGATTGTCAAATCCAAAGCTGATATGAAATATTTTTTGGAAGATGCCAGACAATTTTACTAGGCAAATGATTAAAAAATCAACAGAGAAAAATCCATTCTCTTGATCTTCAACTGGAACAGTATAGACCTAAGCATAGTTCATGCAGGAACAGACAAATTAATAGTCAAGGAACTAGATAAATATGATCAAGCAAGATTCCTGAATATCTGGTTAGAAAGAAGAAACAACAATTGGGATACTATTAATCTACTCAAGATAGAGATCAGAATAGTAACTCAAGCAATTAGTGACAAAAGCCTAATATAAAAAACATGCCAGGTACATTATCAATAAAGTTCTAATCCCTTGTATAGAATACAAAGTACAGCATACATACTTAAATAAAAAAGGTTGCAATAATCTAATAGTCATATATAGAAAAGCTTTCAAAAACAAATTCCTAATTTGTAGAACAATATCAAATAGTTGTATATACAACAAACAAATCTATGGGCTCAAAAGTATATGGGAAATCAAACTTGAAAGTTACATAACAATTAATTAAATAATAATGAAGCTTCAGGAATTGTAATAGTTATCTGACTTAAGCAAAGTCAACTCAAATACTGAGAGTTCAAAACCATACTTGATGATTCAGTAGAAGTCAAAACAATCGAAAAAGGTAACCTTGCTGCTACAATTCTGGCTATGGCAAAGAAGCTATAGATTATATATAACTACTGGAGATAGAAAAAGATCTTTAACACTCAAGAAGGCACTATATCTATCAAAACAATCATAAATAATAAAAAAGAATATATAAAAGCTATCTTTTCTCTAAAAAAAAACAAAATAATGTTTTTGGATCAACTAATTAATATAACCACACTAACAATAAGAGAATAGAGAGCAGTTAATTTTTGTCAGTACTTGTAAAGATTTTATTTCAAACTGGTATATACAAATCAGAGCAAAGGTGACAGAACAACAAGACTTACTGAAACAGTTCTACTAAACTCTAAAATGAATTGAACACGGACTCAAATGGTAAAAGTGGTCCCTAAACTGGATAAATGGAAAATCAATTGGGAAGTTTTGACTAAAACAACAGAAACTACTATAGAAAAAACCAAAATCAAAATAGAGAAATACTTTTCATACCATATTAGCTCACCTACAATCCTATTACAAATAGTACTACTTGTTATCCTCATATATTTAAACAACCAACAATTTCACACATATTTCAAACCTAGTTACTACTGTAACTTAATAGACAAGAAAGTTTTAGGAAAAAGAATCTATTTATACTTTCAGGAAATCTCACAAACTGGCAGTCCACAGTACCAACAAATTAATCAAGTACTACATATTTGTTGAGATCAAAAGAGATTGAGATACAAATAGAGAATTGGGAAGTAAAAACTGATTAAACAGACTATACAATCAGAGGAGCATATGACAGATCTAATAAAGAGTCTTAGATACAACTATAAAAGTAACACAAAGCAATTCATCTTTTTTACTGACAGATCTTACAAGCAATGTACAAAAAACAAGGATGAACTTGAAATAGAACTTGCATGGATTCAAATTAAGAACAACATAATAAAAAACCAATTCTTAGTAGAAGCAACATCATGGCCATCAGCTACAAGAGTAGAAATTCTAGCTATACTTACTACAATTTTTACAATATCTAAAAATAAAAAAGCAACCATATATATAGATTGTAGTGCAGCTATTAAGATATAAAAGACAATCTAGTCACAAAAGTTTATTTCCATAAAGAAATGGACTAAAATAATCAACTGGTCAATATGGAACTAAATTAAGGACCTAGTACAAAAAAAAAATCTTTGTATTATACTTAAAAAGATTAAGGCCCATAAAAACAATGAGTTCAACAATATAGTAGATAGGTTAGCAAAGCAGGTCAAAAGAGAAAACCCCTTAATTTGATAACAAATACCTAATCTGGGTCAAGTTCTTACAATAGTAGTCTGAAAGGAACATACTATTGATATCAGTATTAGGAATTTTTTTTAAAAATAAAATACTAAGAAAATAGAACTAGTCTGGATTGAGCAAAAATATATTCAAGATCGATGAATATACCCTAATAAAGAAATTGATTGACAAATTTTTTAGAGATAATTCAATTTATACAATACTTTTCATATCTTCTTTAACACCAATAAGGACAAGAGTTTTCTAATAAACCTAATCCATGATGAACTTCCTACCCTTCAAGTAATACAGAAAAGAAAACCAGACTTATATTCAAACACAATATACTCAATATACAAATTACAAAAGGAAATCCTGAAATATCTTTTTGAATATTCCAAGATTCAAAATAAAAAATTAATTATATGGACAAATTACAAAGTAAAATCTTTTAATACATTAGGAAAACAAAAGATTTATTTAACAAGAGTCAGACAAAAGTTAAAAGAGTAACAAGGAAACAGATCCAAGACATTAAGCAATAAGATGAAAGCTTATATAACATAGTTTGTAGTTTTATATACAAAAACAAGATTAAGATTATGAAAAAGTACCTTAAAGCCTTTAAGATTCCAGTAATAACAACATAAGAGACTATTGATAAATTTTGTAAAAAAATAAGAAAGATCTTCAAGAAGAAAGTTTGAAATAAGTGCTATAGTATTACTATTGAATGGAAACAAAATCAAAGAATTATTAACAAACTCAAAAGGCTTAGAGTACCAACTGAGATAACTAGAAAAATAGATCAAGTCCCTAAGGAAGCCAATCACTCCTCTATTCTTTTTTTCAGAAATATAATAGAAGAAAAAAAAGATTTAGAATGAATAAAGTTTCAAAGTAATATAGTAGATATAATAAATAGTTGGATATCCAAAGGTTTTAAATGATTTGGTTTTTAATCATATTTAGAACTTCAAAAAATGTATAGTGATAAGCTATAAATAATAATTTGAGTAGTTAAAGAATAATCCAAGCCACAAAGGGAGTGAAATATCATCCCTTAAGTTGTATTTAGAGAAGGTTAAACTTTGTAGATCAGTAAGTCAATATGTAAATACCAAATATATTTACAATAAAATGGACAAGTCATATTGGTCTGACTGTGAGTTAAAAAAAAAAAAAAAAACAAAAAGATAATTAAATATAAACAAACTCAGGAAATCAATAGAAAGAACAAGATAAAAAGACATTTATACTTTCTAGATTATAAAACCAAATTTATAACAAAGAAAGAACTATTACTAGAAAAAAAAAAGTTAGAAAATAAAAACCTTAAAAATATTCTAATAAAAGAAGTAAAAAATAAAATAAAGTAATTAATTTAAGTCTAGTTAAAACATTAAAAGGTTATCTATAATAGTAATTTGGGATCCATAATTATATATACTTTCATATAAATATAATGAAAGATAAAGATTCAAAATAATCAACAGTGACAAACTGTTGGCAATGACCCTGATAGATAGAGGTTATTACCAATCTATTAGGAAAGTGAAATATTGTCCTCAAAATCTGACTTAGAGTACTTTTGTATGAAGACGAATTAGTCACTTTGTGAAAGTCTGTAAAATATTGTAAATTTATTTTCAATTTTTCAATAAAGGCACATCATTGTGGCATGATTGCGGATTAAAAAAAATAAAAAATAAAGATTCAAAATAATTTTAAAACTCTTTCCGCTGATCCTCTGACCACACATAAAAAAGATGTTCGCAAAAAGTTTTATACTTTTTTGCTAATAAAGTCTTTACACTTTTATTAAAACAACTTAAAGCTTATTTTTATGTATCTCTTCTACCTTTCCTTACTTGTTTATAAACTTCTTTGAATAAAAACTTGAGCCTTTAGTGACCTGAAAAGACTCAAGTACATACTTCCTCTACTAAGGAAAGAAAGTTCTAGGAAGTAAAAGGACTGACAAGTGAAGTGTTACCTTACAGAGCTAGAAGTAACAACAATAGAGATTCTGTTGGCAGGAGAAGACTTATTATCCATCTTCTCACATACTGTCTTATACCCTCTTAAAGTGCCTACTATTTTTCATGGTTTTCTTGGAAGATTTTGCCTACCTCAGTTTGACCCTGAATTTTTGGTAATATAATGTCACCTGGCATCTGATTGGTTGATACAAAACACACTAGTAACAGAATGTAAACAAGCTCCTATTTGTCACTTCATGTGTTCTAATAATGTCATTGGTGACAGAAAGAGTTGATTAGTACCTCACATCCACCTCACTTCTCCAATTGGGTTAACCTACAGATCAAGTACCATGAGATCAATAAGATACTGTATGAGCAACAAGTCCTCAGATAGTGAAAAAGCTGCTATTTGTTCAAGCTGAGATCTTTCTCTCCTATTATTCCAGTCAGGCAAAGTTCAAGACCAAGGTCTCCCTCTTATCCTGGTCAGGCAATAAGACTGAATGGTCTCTAGTCCATGCTAAGCTCCAACCCTTTGGTTACAATTGAAAATACATTTTCCCAGAAGTTGTTGAAGGATATTGCAATCAACGAAGATCCTCACAACTCTTATAAACCTCCCACTATTACAAGGCAAAAGGATTATTGGGGACTCTGGCCTTTTGGGTAATAGAAGATGTATACTAGTAAAATTCCTTTAATTAGGCATAACTGTTGAAAGGTATCATATTAAAATAACATGACCTAGTTCTTACTAAGTCACATAAGAACCTAGGATCCATCATAAGTCATCTGTCTACCACAGGTGAATAAAAAATCACTGCCTAAAGAAGGTTGGAACTATATATGTCCTGGGAGTAAAGGCTATCACTAGGTGATAAGTCTCCTCAGACGGTATACAAGAAGGAAATCAAGATCAAGAATGGATAAGTTTCTCAGATGGTCAGAAAAAGAAAGAATATCCCAATCAGGTATTTCTTATGAGAAGAGGTCTTGAAAAGCAGGTCTTTGGAGGAAGCTGGAAATATTTTTTTTTCAATTTTTACTTTTTCACTTTCTTGTTGTCTGTTTAGACATTTTTAGATATCCCCTCTCCCCTTTTTTCAACCTATCCTTTTGTAGTTTCCTATATTTCAGCAGCTTGATACGACATACGGCAGTGACAACTTGCTGGCAATAATGCAGTAAACTAGGAGAGTTTTCACCCAAAGATACTGCGAAGTGAAATATTGTCCCCAAGGCTGAACTTAGAGGCTTTTATGCTTAAGACAAGTTAGTTAGATTAGAATAATAGTTTAGCTGTAGTATGTATCATGCTGCTCAAATGAAAATATACTTGTATTTTCAATTGATTAATAAATTGACAATCTAGCCTGGCTACGGGTACTCAAAAAAAAAAAAAAAATTCAAAGTAATTTTTTCTTTTTTATATTTTTGTTCAATTAGTTTAATTTTTTGTGATTAATCTTTTATAAGCCTCATTTAATAAATTTTATCTTAAAATTTGATATACTAATATTTGATAAATCTTAACAAAATTTTTTAAAATTTAATAATTCATATCTGAAAAATATTTTTATAAAATATTAGTTACATATATTGTAAAAAATTTTTTTTATTAATTGATTTTTTTTTTATTTTTTTTTTATTTTTTTTTTATAAAGTCGTTATTGACAAGATTTATTAGAGGTAAGATTGGACAGTACATATGATTACATGAGCAATTTGTGTAACTAATTTTAGTGCTATCTAACCTTCATATCTTATAAACCCTAGTTAATTTTACCTGCAAGATACCATTATGTCAGTACACCCTGCTCTGCCTGGGTAGTGATGTTCACAAAAATCCATCACAGACTTGTATTGTTTTAGTTATCAAGGGACTGGAATTGTTACCATTGAGGGGTGTTGAGCTTAATTCTTATATTCCTTATGCAAACATCACACTGTATTTAGACTGCTAGGGTTATCAACTATTATTCAAACCTATGATTTGATGTGAGATTCCAGTGGTTGAATAGTACACCATGTTCGATTTTCATCTTCCATTTAACTATTTTTAACTACTCTTCAAATATGGTCTTTCAGGGGTGTCTCTTGGTTACTTCATAGCAAATTGCTCCTCCCATTAGATTGGTTACCTTGGTGATTGTTTCCAAATTTCTTCTCCCAGGATCTACCCCTGCATTTTTCCATCGTGAGTCTTGATTCGATATCACTCAACCTTGGTTGGGTAAGTCGTCCTTTTGTGGTAGTCGTTGGTGATTGACAACACATGTTTTCCAGTATATGTCCAGCCCATTACACTTTTGACTAGTGCAAGTGACCAAAGTCTCCCAGATCTTTCACAAGTGAGTTTTTTGAGAAGAGGTGAATATCGGTATCTAGATCGTCGGAGGGAACCAATCAGTTTCTTTCTTCAGTCTTCATATATTCTGATCGGCATGATGTTATTGTTGTAGTTAGGCACTAAAACCGGCCGTAACCTATATGACCTGATTTTTATAGCACCGTGGTCAGACGGTGTGTTCTGATAGGTTGTTTGTGTACAAGAGTGCATATGGCTTTTTTTGAGCATGTATTTTGTACAATATGACCTATGTTGTGAGAACCATTCATGGGTGGGATTGAACCGGTATCTCATGGATAGTGACCTGGGAGTGCACCCACTGTACTATAGATCCACAGGTCTTTTTATTAATTGATAGTAAAGTTCAAAAATTCTTATTACTATTTATTTTTCTTAGAATTTGAACAATATTAATACTTGAAACATTTCTATTATTAATTATATTTTATTTAATATATTATTTATCAGTATCTCAGATATCTACTCATTTGAAACTCTTCGACATTGATAGTAGTATTAAAAGTGAACTATCTGAATTAGCCAGTAAAATCCAAGACAACATGATTTTTGACATATATACAGATGGATCACTAAAAGAATATAACAAAAAATGGCTTATGGGAATAGGCCTCAAAATTATCACATATGAGGGAAAAGAGCTCACATTCCAAGTACAGACAACACTACACCCATCTTCAACTCATGCAGAAATAATGGCCATACTGATAGCATTAAGTATCCTTCTACAGCATAGTCATGCAAATATTTACACAGATAGCAATGCGGCTATAAATGGAATTAACAACATACTGAATACAACCCCTATCAAAGCTCTCAGAAAACAAAAAAACTTCAATCTCTTGCAACAAATAAGAGATATATGTGGAAAGAAGAACATAAAAATGAAGCTAAAAAAGGTTAAAGCCCACTCTGGAATAGTACACAACGAAGATGCAGACAAACTGGCAAATATTGATCCCAGATATGGAATGACTCCAAACAGCAGACTGATAGCTACACACATTACAATCAACCCACAATTGACCCTTATTCCTCAATGGGACCACCAAACAATGAACATCCCAATCAAGACAATGACCAAATGCATCACAAAAACAATACACTTAGTGAAGTGGAGACTCCTAAATCGTATTAGAAACAACTTCAAAGAGCTCATGATTGAAAAAATTCACTGGCCATCAACTATAGACAACCTATAGCCAATCAAGATGAACAACCACTATACCAACTGACCTGATTAACAGCAAAGAAGATTCAGACTACTAATATGGAATAAAGAACTACCCACGAAAGCCAAACTTTTCAGCAGAATACCCAAACTGTACAAAGATGACAAATGCATAAAATGTGACCAAAGAGAATCTAATACATACCCATTTATCTGCCAAACACATCAGCACACAACAGGCAACGTTCTTATTGAAACCATAAAAAAGACTGTTACAAAGTTTAGCGAACACAACAAAACCAAAGATACCTTATTAAAGTATTCAATAAATACCACTCTACATTATAAACTATATCTAGAAATTGCTATTCGAGGAGGCATTCTGAAAGAAACAATCAGGATGATCAATGAATTAATTCCTAATCGAAACACAAGAAAAGCATGTCTCCAAGAACTCACGCAAGAGATCATCAAGTATCTACAAGAAATATGGCACAATAGATGTAAGGACTTTCACAACTGGAAAAAACAACAAG
This sequence comes from Acaulospora colombiana, assembly GCA_910592055.1. Lineage (NCBI taxonomy): Eukaryota > Fungi > Glomeromycota > Glomeromycetes > Diversisporales > Acaulosporaceae > Acaulospora > Acaulospora colombiana. Next base: position 10,620 of record CAJVPT010001174.1, read on the forward strand.
GCATCACAAGAGCCAGGGAAAAGCTACACAAATATAGTACTGCCACACTAGATCCATGGATAGAAGAAAGAGAAAAACACATAAAAAAACAATTCACTAGCTTAGTTAATAAATATATTCATAATAGTATTAGATCGATCACAACTCCTTACCATTTATTGGAAATTTTGTATAGTGCTAGCCCAGCCTTGGCAGGTTAGTTCCCCTGAAAGGGTGGCAACAAGCCACGAGGTAGATTTCTCCTTATCGAGCTTTATTTGGTAAAAAAATGTAATCATAGCATAGACATATGTAACTTTCTACTAAATTCAAATAAAGCAAGGCTGAGCCAGCAAAAAAAAAAATTATTTATCAATATCTTTTTTTTTTTTTTTAACCTACAGTCAGGTCAGTATGGCATGTCTTTATTGTATATATACAAGAATATTTACAAGATATTTTGACTTTCCCATACTAACTCACCCATCGGCGAAAAACTATTTCTCTAGATATAACTTAGGAAATGATATTTTGCTTCTTTACTAACTTGGATAAATCATTTAATTAAAAAAATCATTGTCTACAGATTATTACTGTAGATTATTTTAAATTCTGTCTACAATTAAAAACCAAACCATTTAGTACCATAATAGATCCAATTCTTAATAATTTCTATATAATTCTTTCCTCTCTCTCTTTCAAAACTTCCTTCTCCATGTTTTTTAAAAATGTTAAAGATTTTTTCTATTCTTGTATAGTCTGCACATTTGATTTATAACCAGGTCTTTTAGATTTTTTATCCTTTTCAATGATATTCTGCTTCTTTTTTCACTCTATTACTTTAGTGCAATAGCTGTTTCAAATATTCTCTTTGAAGTTTTTTTTCATTTTATGACAAAGCTTATTGATTATGCTTTGTATGGTTGCTAGAGGAATTTTGAGTTATGCTTTAAGATAATTCTTCAAAGAGGTGGTTTTCTTTTCTTCTATATATCCACAAATAATGTTGAAAAGGCTTCTATCAGATTGCTTGATCTCATTTAACCATCTATTTATCCAATTATTAGTTGTAATATAAACTTCTTTCTTGTCATTAATTTCTTTATAGATATAGTAAATAATTTTCTCTTTCGCTTTCCACCATATATCTTCTCTAGTTTCTTTGATAGCTAGACATTTGAAAATGTGTTCTAATGTCACTTCTTGAGGTTCATATACTGGGCAAGTCATTATGGTATAAATATCTGGTCTCCCTTTCTTGAGTATCTGCAGTACTGAAAGTTCATTATGGGTTAAGTTAGTTAGAAAGCTTTTGTCTTTATTAGTTTTTAAGGAGATATTGAAGGTGCTGGATGAATTGAATTGATTCCAGAAGGTTAACCAATCAATTATTTTATTTTTTTGGATCCACAGTTCTTGAATCCTTTTCTGTGCTATCCAGTCTTTCTCAATTTTTTTTCTGTTAAATATTTTAACAAATTCTCTAATACTAATCTCTATCATATATTCACTTCATGTAGCTATTGTAAGAACTTTTCCTAACTCTGATAGTTGATTCCAGATTATCAAGTTCTCATGTCTAGCTTGTTTAACAAGTAGATCTACCTGATTATTTAACTTGTTGATCCCATGAGCCTTAACCTTTGTAATTTCCAAGGTAAGATTTTTCTTTTTTACTAGATCTTTGATCTTACTCCATATTGGTCAGTTGGTAGTCTTCTTGTTGATATCTTTGTTTGTGATTGATGAACTTCCATATCTTAATTGTGATATTACAATCAATGAAGATTAAGACCTTCGTGTTTCAAGGAGCAGTAAATAGTGCAGTAAGGATGGCCAATAATTCTGCCCTAGCTGCTGATGGCCATGTTGATGCGCCTGCTGAAAATTGTTTTTCAATCTTGCCATCTTCTATTAGAACCCAAGAAAACCCCATTTTAAGTTCAGCATCTTTTGTCTATTTTTTATAGAAGCCATCTATATAAAAAGTGAACTGATTAGTCATGCTTCTTCTATTGTATTGCAGAATATCTGGAAGTTCTTCTATATGTTCATCTAATTGAATGGCTTGTCTTATTAGTATGGCTTCCCAGTTTTTTACTTGGATTTCCACTTCTACATGTCTAAAAATAGATGAAGTTAATATCTATTGCTTTGTAGTTATTTGCCAATCTGTGGGATTGCTTGATAAAAGAACTTGTTTTCCTTTTCTCAAATTTTTATGTCTATTTAGTTGTGAAAGGAGATAGGTTTGTAATAGAACTGCTTCTAAGGCTTGAGATAATTTATCTGATTGAAGTAGTATATAGTTTCTAATAGAATAATATGATGACTGGTATGGGATAAACTGGATTTTGTTATTTGAGAATAACATTTTTTCTAATATATTAGTTAAAAAGCTAAAGTAAACTGCCTAGTATATTTTTCTCTTATCTGGGTATGCTGAAAATGTTTCAGTTTGTATGTTATAATCTGTCCAATCTAGTTTATGTAATAATTTTCTTAAGTGATCTTGATTATCTGTCACCTTTTCGTGAATCTTTTTGTACCAAGAGGGGACTGGTCCTTTGCACTTGCTAAAGAGAATCTTAATTGCTCTCCATTCCTTGAGTGTCATCATGGTTGTATTGATAATTTGATCCAGAAACATGATTTTATACTTACATAGTGATGAAATGGCTTTTTCATATTTTATAGGATTGACTTGATAGATAGGATACCTCCCTGGTAGTTGAAGATTTTCTTTTATCTTCAACTTTAAAATATAATCTGTAGGTCTTTGACCAGGACCAATGTTGCAGCTGCCAGATTGCCTTTGATCAGCTTGTGTGAGTTTACAGAATTATCAAAGATATTTTAGGTTCCTAGCCTTTGATCTGACTCTATTTCAATCAGATTATGGTCACTATTCCAGGGGCTTTACTATTGTTAAGTTGACAGAATAGTGCTAATATATGGCTTTTCAACTGCATTTCCCAAATACTTTTAAGACCATATATTTCTTTGTTGTGGATACAACTGTTTGGAATTATTTTACAAATTAAAGCTTTGTTCTTGAAAACCTTCTTGAATATAGCTGTTAGGTCATCATATATCTTTTTATTCAGGTGTATATGTTGCATTCTATATTCTATTCTTGGAATCAAAACTCTATTGATAATATATTGAGTATATTTTTCTATCAAATTCTTTTTAGTTATTGCCTAAACTACCACTCTGATTTCTGATTTTATTGATCTAATCATGTCTTGGTTCTTTTGTTTTGGTCCTAACCAAATATCAAGAAATCTGGCTTAATCCTTTTTGTTGATCTCATGAACTATGATATTCTCTATTTCAGCTTAAACCATTTCAGGGTCTTGAGAATTACAATTAATGGTAAGAAAAATTGACTTTGTCACATTAATTTGTGAGTCATTTGCTATATAAAACTTTTTTGCTTCTTCCAAAATATTTTCCAGGTATTTTTTTAATTTGGCAATCCAAGTCATATTATCTATATATGCAATTACTGCCTGCCTTAGAGAAAGCTTGATCTTTTCCTCAGGTTTGTGAAAATTGAATAACCATTCTTCTTTCATAGTATAATCCAGTGTAGTGTTATTTTGAATTTTCTATAGCAATGGATCATAAAAAATTCTCTATAACAGTGAAAAGATTGTTTCTTCTTGATCTATACTATCTCCTGCAACTATTGAATTGGAGAGTTCATTGAGAAGAATAATGCTACAACTTCTGTCTTTGAAGAGATCTATTATAATCTTCTTAATAGTTGTTGGAATTCAAATCCAATCTATAGCTTTTTCAAGTATAAAGAGAGATATTGTATCATATGCCTTAGCAGTGTCTTGAAAAAGGATCCATAGTTTTTTTTTTCTTTTCTCTCACTTCTTCACAAATACTATTCAATAGATAGATGGGTTCTGTTATGCTTTCTCCTGATAAATCAGCAAAGTTTGAACCTTTGAGGATTTTATATTGTTTACATATTATTGATAGCTGATTAGTAGGAATCTTGATAAACCATTTTCGAGTAGTTTTAAGGAGAACAATGAGTCTTGTGTTGTTTAATTGACATCTCCAGGGCTTGAGTTTAGGAATAAGATAGATGTTACTACTTTTTCATTTCTTAGGTATTTGTTCAGTACTTAAGACTTTGTTGAACAATAAGCATAAGGTCTTTTTGCCTTTGGTACCTAAGTGTTTGAGCATTTTATAACTAATATATGATGGACCAGCTACCTTTTTGTTTGAAAGGTGTTGCAAAGTAGTTTCAAGTTCCTCTATTTTGATTTCCTCTGTTAGTAATGAATATTATATTGGATCAATTCATTCTTTAGGTTGATATTCTTTTTTCCAAGAGGAATCTAGACTTTCAAAGTTGATATTTCTTTGTTTAAAAGCTTCTTTATGATAGTCTTCAGTCTTTTATTTGATAGTTTGAGGATTAGTAACTATATATTCTATTTCATTCTGATTCTTGATTAAAACTCTGTCTAGTATAATTCTGGATCTTTTGTGGTTCAGGATAAAGCTCAACATCTGTTTTTGATTAAATTTGAGATCTTTATATTTGTTTTCTAGAGCTTCTTTAATTTGGTTTTTGATATGAAGACTTTCTTTCTTCTTGCATATCATTCAAAGGGTATGCTCTATCTTAGTAACTTTTGACAATAGCTCTGAAATTTCTTCTTGTGACTGGGAAGGAATTATTTCTTTATTGATAGATTTATCAAGACTTCTTAATTTTTGGATAGTTTTTTCTATATTCTTTAGAATTTTAACATCCCAGTTGACTTGTAATTTTTTTAGAAGAAAGTGAATCTTATTAGCATCTCTATAATTTTCAAAGTCTTTTTTTGAAATTGTGGATCCAAGCTTTACTTCTTTTCTTATATTAGGAGCAGAGTAGATTCTTTTTTTTTTGAGGTGCTTATATGCACTCTTGATAATTATTGACTTGAAATTATATCAGATATTATCAAGTTCTTGAGAATTATTTACTACTCTTGATCCAGAAGGTTAAGAATTGGTTTCTAGAAACTTGCTTTCTATCCAGAATTTGAATTTCTCCCATTGTTTAGCTATAGAATTTACTGAATCAGGTATTTTCTTGCCTTTTGATCTATATTATTCATGAACTTGATTCTTAAGCAAATTGTTTGTTATCATTCTTGTCAACAATAAAGTATAATTACTACCTAATAATTTTTTTTAAATAATTATCTAATATAATTACTTTTATTATTTTCAAATATTTCAAATAATGTTTTCACTGGAATATTTTTAAATTCGTATGTATTGCTCAGACTGATTTCTAGTGATGACCAGATATAGTCAATTCTACTATAGAATATATTGTTTTTCCATGTAAATGTGGTGCTTTCTTCTTTCTAAAAGTTTTGAACATCTATATAGTTCCAATCTTCTAGAAAGTTAAAAAGGCCTATTTCAGCTTTTCTATATCTAGATTTGTTTTATCAGAGAGTAGCCAATCTGCTAGTGGATTGATGACTACATTGAAATCTCTCATGATTATGATCTTAAAGTGATTTCTTTGTTTGTCTAGGATTTTATTTTGAAGTAGTTGTTGTAGCCATCTACTTACAGTTTTTTCCAATGACAAATATACTTGATAGATATAGAGCTTACATCTTTTTGATAAAAAGTTGGCTTCTATTATGTAGCTTTCAATTTTTTTTATAGATTCTAGCTTTTTTTCCATGTTTTTATTGATAAGGAGTCCTACTTCAGATCCTTTGAGTTTTTCATTATTGCTACTGTGAAAAAACTTATGTGTTTATTGTAAAGTAAAGGTGAACTCTGCTGCTTTATTTGTTAGTTTGGTTTCACAAATACCTAGGATATCTATATTGAGTTCTTGTAAGAGTTTGTATAGCCTTTATTGATTCAGACTAGTATTGATCCCTCTAACATTATGTGTTTCAACTAAAAATGTATTGGCTAGTGAAGAATTATCTAGAGTATATTTGTTATATAGCATATGTTCTTTTTCAATTCTATTGATAGTATTCTTTTTTAATATACTTATAAAGTTATTCAGTGATATATTTTGTGTTGTATAAAGAGAGGTTGTGTCGATTTCTACTGTTTCCTTCAAAATTGCATCTTTTCTCCAGGATGTGCTTGACTCTTCTTGTGGATCAAACTCACTTCTGATATATATTGATTGGACTGGTGCTAATTTCAGAAGTGATTATTCCATCACCTTCTTTTTACCCTATTCTGATTGCCTGTTTTTTCTTCAATTATGTTTATTCTATTATTTAGTTATTTAAGATTGTTTAAGATCTAGTAAAGGGAATCTTAATCACTTTCACTTTCAGAATAGGGACTTTCAGATATATTATTCCAATGTCTTCTATAATAGTGTTTTATTGACTTCTGTTTCTATCAGTAACAAAATGTTGAGAAGTTTCTATTGTTCTAATAGTATATTTGTTATCTTGAAAATTACATTTTTTTCTTTTTTCCCTCCTTTCTAGATCTATTCTTTTTTTAGAATCTCTTTATATTTCTATTTCATCCTCAGATGTTGTATACCGATTGATCCTAGTATTGCTTCTGATATCAGTTTAATCCAATTGTCTTGAGTAAAGTTTGCTGAGTATTGTTTTAATGTGAACTTTCTCTTCATTATCTTCACTACTTTCTGTATGAGTCAATTCTTCATCATGTACCATTTCTTTTTCAAAGCACTCCCTAGCACTTTTGCTGATATGATCTTGTTTTTCTTGAAAAGGGCTTTGTTCTTTTTTAAAATGTTCTCTAGCACTTCAGATGAGTTTATGGCTATGAATAAATATATGCTGTTTTAAAGCATTATTCAAATCTTGTACTAATGAGAAGCAAATTACTGCATAGCCTATTCTCTTTAGTGTATATGGATTTCTAGGGATATAACATGTTTTGGCTTTGATATGTTTGACTGCTCATATGATTAAACCAGTGGTAGTATTATGTGTTCCATATAGTTATAATGATTGTAAATTATACTGTTTGACAATTCTATTAATTTCATTATCGTCAGGCTCATGTTGAGTGAAGATTGCTCTGATAGTTTCTGTGTTTATATGAATTATTCATTCCTTCTCAAGGTTGATATATTTCTTATAAGATGTAATATGTGTCTTGATTCATTGTTGTGATCATGAATGGTTATAAATATGAATATTTGTTGTATATCCATATTTATTGAGAGCAGATTTGATTTCTTGACATGAGTGGTTTCGGTCAATGTCTATAAATATAATCACTAGTGAGATTTTTTCTTTCTCTTTTGTTTGCTGGAAAACTTTTTTATTTGGTGATCAAATAGAGTTTAACCATTTCTCTATATCTATAGGTATAATAGTAAAGTTTTCTTCCTCTTTTTGTTAATCTTTTCAAGACATTTAAATATATCTTCCTTCTCTTTGCAACAGAATGTTGTCCATGCATTGCCATTAATAAATTCTTTTTTGAAGGACTGAAAATCTTTTGGCAAGCCTAATGTATTTTGTAAATATGCTATTTGTTTTATTTCAGTTTCTCCTGAAAGCCTGGAAGTAAACACATCCATTTTATATTCATCATTCACCTTGATATGAAAGGGATTGATACTGGATGTCTTTGGTTTATTTCTTGTCTTATATGTATGTTGCTCAGCTATATTGTCTCCTTTAATCTTCTCACAGATAACTTCTATTTCAATTATATCTTTGAGCTCCTTATCTCCCATTTTAATTTCAGTAATATTTGGAATTTCAACTGTTGTGATTGTTTGAACTTCCATAGTGATTGCCATATCTGGTGAGCTATGTATAGGAAAATTGTTTTCAGGTGTTGTTTGACTTGACTAATGTTTTGTGAAGAGTATTGTGCTTGTTCAGCTTGTTCTATTATGTTCAAGTATTTATTCTTTAAAAATGGAGCTAGAAGATTTTTTTCTTTTCCTTGTTCTTTGATCCATAGATAAAGAATGAGTTGTCTGAGAATGTTAACTTTAATAAAGATAATATGATTAACATTTAGAATTCTAGCAATAATACTGTCTATAATCAACTATTGGGTTGGACCTGAAATGGGGTTTATGGTGACTTCTTGAGTTGAAATAATATTAAAAAGGATTTGTGTTATCTATAGTTTCCATTGTTAATCATATTTGTCTAATAATTGAGCTAAGATCTTTATAATATGTGCTTCTCTTTTCTTAGTAACCTGTAAAAGCTTGTGTTTCCTCATAGATATGTTAATTATGTAATAAGAAGTAAGTTGACTGTGTTTGATATTGTTATGTTTTGCTGATAATCATTGAAGTTTTCTTAGACACATGTTACAGATTTGTTTATTTTTTATTATTATTTTGGTAATATGAAAAAACCTTGTTGTTTGTTGTGATGTGTTGATAATATTTGTTTCATATATATGTTGTGATAGTATTGTTGATATAGTTGATCAGTCAATAATAAACATATATGATTATGGGGTTGTTTATAATTGATTTGTGTAAACACGTGAAGTTATGGGGTTGTTGATAATTAATTTGTATAAATATGTAAAAAGTGTATTAATATTGTTTATTTGACATGTCTTTAAGCTTGTTGTGAAAAATATATGTGTCTATATTTGCGTGATGTAATATTATTGAAATGCTGTTGTGGTGGTGTATATGCTTCTTTACTGTATAGTCAATAAAACTTGGATGTTTCTCTAGATTTTATGAGTATTTGGACTTAAATTGATTTATTGATTTAAGTTATTGTTTGTTAAGCTTCTCTTGGTATCTATAAAGGTATTAACCTGCACTGATCTAGCTAGAAGCTTTGTGAGGTTGATGTTAAGCTTTCAAGAGTTTACTATGATTCAGTCTTTCTTGTTGTTTTTTTTTTTCTAAAAGAAAAAATTTATATAGTAGAAATTAGTAATTTTTATAAAACTTATCTCTTCTGTACTCTATAAAGAGTTCTTGAACTTGTTTTTGTAAGTTGTTTAGTTGTAAAGGTAGTTTTTCTTGTTTTTTGGCTGGTTTCTTTTTTTCTCAAAAAATCATCAAAAAAAGAAATTTCTGAAAATTTGGGAATCAGCAGAAAGAGTTTAAACTATATTATTAATTTCTTAAAAATATATATACTGTATATATATCTTTTGAATAATCATATTTATTATTTATCAGTATCTCTTCTTCAATCTATATTTATTTTTTTTTTTTAATTTTAACCGCAACTGGTATTAGATGCAAGCTTTATTAAAGAATTAACTTAATTGACAGATAATTAAATCCTACAGCAGTTACATCAATTATCTTCTACAAGCCATATATTTCCATATCTATGAGCTTAATAATAACCTATCGCGATTTGTCCTAGATAGATCTGCAACCACTCTGTGAGTGGACAGACCTAGCTAGGAGCTGAATGGTCAAATACATAGTTATCAATGGCGAGTCAGGCTAATTTAGTAGTGAGCTTTTTATAAATTTTTATATTATATTCACTAAATTAGGCTGTTAGTATGTACCTGATGAAATATGTAACATCTTCCAATATTTCCAGATATATTATTCACTTAGATCTCGGAAGGGTGCACTTTCCTTCTTTGTCACCACCTGTGGTATCGGATCAGTCCCTATTGACTGATTTTCAATTAAGTGGTACACCAGATTGGGATATCCTGAGCTAGAAGAGCGGGGGTCCTAGAGGTTGCCAGATCAAAGTGAGGTTTTGGGGTGTTTATGGAAGGCTAGATCAGAAGCCTTTCTTCATGCAATTCTTCTAGTAGTACGATTATAGATCTCAGCCCCTGATTGATGGAAGGCCAGAAGTCATATCTTCATGCAGCTTAACCAAATTAAAACTTGTTCTGGATGATTGAGTATAACTTTCACAGGATAACTGGTCAAACCTGATCAGAAGGATAATTTTTGATTTTGGTCTTTAAGTGGTATTGAATTACAGACCTTGTGATTGCGACTTGGGAGCACTACCACTGTGCTATTGACCCACAGGTCTCTTTGTATATCAAATATTTTAAAGACTTATTATTAATTATAATTAATTTTTATTTTTTTAAAAATTTTTTTTAACCTTTTATTAAATAAAGCTTATGTTAAATATTTTCTTGTTATTTTTAAAACTTTATAAATAGTAATATAAAGTATAGTATAATATAGTATACAATTTTTAATTATAATATAATATAAGTATATTATAATAAATAATATCATACTATAATATAAAGTTTTAATTTGTATTAAAACAATATTTATAATTTTATTTAAATAATCTTTTAATAATATAATAGTTTTTTAAAACTCTTTTCACTAATTCTTTAACTACATATAAAAAAGATATTTATAAGAAGTTTTTTTGCTTCTTTACTAAAAAATCTTAAACACTTTCCTTAATACTCCTTGAAGAGTGATTTCAAGAGTCACTTTTATCCTTTCTTACTTGTTTATAATTCTTTTTGATCAAAAACTTAATTTCTGATAATCAAGAACAAGTCAAATAATACTTTTGATAACAAAGGCAAGAAAGTTTTCAAAGAAAAAAGAACCACTAGTAAAGTATATGAAGATCTTTTTCACCTTTGAAATAAGAAATAGATAGAGATTTTTAATAACAGAAGGGCTTATTTTTTTTTCTTCCAGTTATTGTGGATCTCTTAAAACTCACTTTTATAGTTTTCTAGGAAATTTTACCTACCTCAATTTGACCTTGAATTTTGGATAGTACAAATTCTTACCAAAAGTGATTGGCTAATACAAACTATATTGATTTTAAAAAAAGTAAACAAGCTTCTATTGATCACAATTACATGTTTCTATTATTTTATAAGTGATATAGGAAAGAAAGTTTTAGAAGAAATTTTCTTTCAACTATATATATTTGACTTCAGGAAACAGTTATAATACCAAAAGATGAGATAAATCCACACAAAGAAATTCTATTCCTTTTTTCAGTTTCTCAAGTGGTAAAAAGGCTTTCTGAGGTGAAAGCTAAGGTCTTTTGGTTTCTCTTAGACTATTTTAATCTAGTACACACTTAAATGAAAACTTATTTGATATTATAGTAACAAAGAAGACTTCTTTCGAGATTCAAATAAAGCAAAAAGGAATATCCCAATTAAACAAAACTCCTTTTGAGAAGAGGCTGTGAAATGAAACAAGAATCTTTTGAAGGGCTTTGGATTATTTTTTATTTTTTCCCTTTTTCAGTTCTAACTTTAGCAATTCATTGTTTTTTGGAACAATTAACAATAACAAACTATTAATAATAATCCTGGTTGACTTAGAGATACTATACTAAGCTACTAAAAGAGTATAATATTGTTCCCTAAATTTGATTTAAAGTATCTAATTGAGATTTAGTTGTGTTTAGTCTAAATTAGCTTAATGGATATCTTATATTTTTTAAGTAGTGTAGTCTTTCAACTAATAATATCAAAGACAAGTTAGTTATTACATAAGAAGATCTGTGAATTATTTTGTATTTTCTTAAATATCTTAATAAAAACAAGCCATTTTGACATAATTGCAGATTAAAAAAAAAATTAATATAATATAATGGTTTTTACTAATATTTTTAAAATATTTGAATAAAAAAAATCAATTAGTTATACTTTGTAAAAAGAACAATTACTTATTATATTTTTATAATTTTTTTTATTTATATAATTTTTTCTATTATTGTAAATTTTTTTTGTATTAATTATATTAAAAGCAACAATAGTTTAATTAATAATACTTGATATTAAATCTTTAATTTTGCTCATAATAATAAAATTGCTTAAAAAATATTTATTATATTGCTTAAAATATTAATATATAAATATTAATACTAAAGTTGAATTATTATTTAAACTTCAATAAAAAAATATTTAAATAAGTTAAAATTAAATTATTATTGAATTATAAAAATCCATCTTTATTAATTTAATTAATTTATTTCAAAATAAAAAATTATATATATAAATAAAAAAATCAAAAAGAAAAAATATTAAATTTGAAAAACAATTAGATCTTATAAAATATATAAATAAATAATTTTCTAAAGAATCAAAACTATAAGAAAATAAATATTTTCTACTGATCCTCCTTTTTCTTAAAAATTTCCTTTTTTGGTAATTTTTGAAAAAAAAGAACAAAACACACTAAACCCGACTCAACAGCACCTACAAGAGCTAACAACTACACAACCCTTCTCAAAAAGATACATACAAGACTTACAAACAAGTCACTAGATAGAGAAGTACATACTTTTCATAATAGTATTACACTCTATTAAAATTTTTGAGAAGAAGAAAGACAAGAAAGAAAA
>CAJVPT010001175.1:0-22909 GCA_910592055.1 Acaulospora colombiana
TATGTATAGTTTACTTTTGTTTAATAAAGCGCACATAACTAGCCTGACAGCGGGTTAAAAAAAAAAAAAAAAAAAAATGAAAGAAAAAATACTATTACTTAGCATTCTATTACCAGAAACTCTGTAACTTGCTGCAGTTTACCTTAATGGGTGCTAGTGTGTCAAGACTCCAATTGTTTAGAGTATTTTCTATTATGATATTTGTTAGTTCTATATATAGTTTCTTGAATCTATCCTTTAAGTATTTTCTCAGATCTATTTAAACCCATTCGGATTCTGGATCTGTCTCAAAAGATTTGATAACCTGTTTTATTTATGAGTCTAGACTTTGTAATATAAGTTGTTAATTGGATATATTATACTTGACCTGTTTTTTTTTATGCTTGAGTTTTTTTCCTATGTTTTGACTTTTTTCCTATTCAATTGTAATGTCATATTTGAGTTCTATGCTTCTCACTTAGTCTACCAGAATTTGTGTATTACTTCTTTGATTACTTCTAGTACTCTGGTTCTATCCTTTGTTATAGATTCTACTATTTGGATCATGTCATGTGTTATAACTCCTCCAATAATATTTTTTTATTCAATTTGATATCATACTTTTATGTTTTCATTGTGTTCCTGTGTTATTTGTATTCTTTTCTATTTGTTTTGAATCAGTTTTATCTGTTTGCCTTTAGCTTTTGCTACTCTTTCCTTTGTTAGGACCTGGATAAAGTCTTCCTGAAGTTTTGTTTATATTGTGCCACAATGAAAAATATGGTTGTTTGTTTCTCTGTACTGTTTATAAATTTTACATTTGTCATTTGAATAAATATTAGAATATCTTTCATTTAGTTTTTCCATTGTAGATAGTTCTTTTATCCATGTTTTTATTCTGAAGGAGCAGTCTATGTGGTCTCTCATATTGGTTATTGTTGCTGTAATTTCTGTTGGCATTAGAAGCTCAAGTGTCAAGGGCTAGTGGATTTCTTTAGATTTCTTCAGGTTCAACCAGTTCTGATTCTTTTATAGTATTCACTATTTACTTGTCCACTTATTCTTGAGAATTTGTCTTGTTAAAGACTTTATCATAACATTGTATTGTTTTTGATTCCATTTAGTGGGTATGTTTATTGTTATGACTATTTGTATATTGACTGTTATAGTGTACTTGGGTTTGTTTGTAATGCTTGTGCAAACCAGCCAGTCTGCTTTTTTATTATTTGAAATACCTGAGTAACTTTTTACTTTTGCCTAATTGACTGTGAATCTTTTGGTTTTGATTAAGTCTGTTATAGTACTACTAAGAATTTGATTTGGTTGGTTTGTTTTTCTTTGATATCACTTCTGGATTGGGAGCTCTTTTAAAATGTTGATTGCTGTTTGGCTGTCTGTGAAAATAGTAATAGTTTTGTTTAGCTTATTATACTTACTGCTGTTAGAATGGCCATTAGTTCTGCTCTTGTGAATGAGAGAGTATCATGTATTTCTACTTGGAATTCTACTACTTGTTCTTCTTTATTTATGGTTATAATCCAGCTTGGTCCTATTCTACTTCTTTTTGGATATCTAGTGAGGAACCATTTGTATATATATCCTTAGGTCATTGAGTTTGCTTAGTTCTTTTGTTATAACTAAAAACTGATCTGTAAGTTTTTGGTATCCAATTAGTCTGCTGTGTATTAGGTGTATTGTTTCTAAGAGTGGATTTATGTGAATCTGTGGTATCATTCTAGAAGTTGCTAATACTATTTCTCTTTTTTGCAATGCCCATAGTATTAATTTATAATTTTATTAATTGTAACTATTTTGTTATTACAAATGAGTAGTTATATATATATGTTATAGTAAATTTAATTTTTTAAAAAAAAAATAATTCTCTGTCAGGCTAGTTATATGTGCTTTATTAAACAATTGTAAACTATACATTATATATGTGTTGCTAAAGCTAAATCTCTAACTAACTCACTTATCAAAGTCTTATATTTATCTAGAACTTTAAGTGCAACTTCGAAAGTGATTTATCACTCCATTAATAGTTCAGATGAAAACCCTTCCAACTTCTAACATCATTACCTATAGGTCATTGTTGTGGATTACTGTACGAGATTCTGACAAGAATCAAAATTCAACCACTTCATCCCATATTTAATCCCATTTCTTATAATTTCTACAAAATTTTTGTTTTTACTTTATTTCATTTCTTCTCTTTGTCTTGTGCTTTTGTTACTGAGATTATCTTGCAGGTCTTGCCTTTTTACTTTCTGGACCTTCTTATATTTTGCTCTTCTATCAATTCTTTGTTCTTGTTTTCATTCAATGATCTTTTCACATCTTACATTCCAGACTTGTTTTCAGATCTAGTTGCAAATCTTCTTTTGTACTTTTAGAATCCATTTTTTGTCATTGTTTCCAGCTTCTTTTCATGACAATTTAGGTTTGCATCACTTTCTAATAATCCTGACAAAAGTTAAAATACTTGAACTAGTTTGTGAGGCTGATTCTATTAGTTTGGAGGCCTATTTATCTAATTCATCTTTTTTTCTTCTATTGTTAACTGCTAGTTGTGCTATTTTTTTATTCGCTTCCTTTTACGTTCTTGATACAACTTGTCAAATTCTTTATGGAAAGTCTTAGATCCTTTTTGCCATGCCACTAGGATCTCAATCTTATAACCAAAACATTCTAATAAATGTTCTATTTTCTTTTGATGCTGATTGTATACTATACATTTTGCTTGCTTATATAGATCTGATCTTCTTATTACTAACATGTTTAAAGTAGGTAGTTTCTCATTGATCAATTTAATCAGAAAGCTTTTTTGCTGTAAGCTTTTGAAGAAGGTATCCCATGTATTTCTATCCTTTAACCTATTTTATGCCAAATCCCATGAGTAGGTTTGATGCTTGTGAACTTGGTGATACCATTTAGTCTTTATTCTGTGTTGCTGTATCTATAATAGAGCTGTTGATCTTTTATTGATTTGTTTGATAAACTGTTGTATTGAACTATCTATCACTTTTTCTTGCTATATAGTTTCTATGGATATCTTGCTTGATTTGAGACTTCTCTATTCTATTGCTGACAGCTTTAATGCCTCTTTGGCCAATTGGTCTGCCTCTTCATTTCATGGATTATTAAAGTGGATTTTAACCTTGATCAATGTTAGTTGGATATGCTTTTTCTTTACAAGATCTAGCATTCTCACCCATAATGACCAATTCTTTTCTTTTAGTCATCTTTTGTATACCATCTTCAGATCTTTATTCTCTAGCTTTTTCCATTTAGAGATACAGACTTAACTATTTATAAAGATCTTGATCATACTATCTATCAGAGTGATTAAAGCTATTGTAACCAGTGCTACCAGTTCTGCCCTTATAAATGAGTGCCAATTTTTGACTCCTATCTGAAATTTACTTTCTTTTCCAGCTCCTTCTGTTTGTATCCATGCTGTACCCATTTTTGCATTTTCATTCCCATGGTTGATTAAGGATCCATTGGAGTAGAAGATCAGTTTCTTCTGTAGTTCTTGATTGTACTGAAGAATTTCAAGTAGGTGATCTTGATATACTTCTTACTTAACATTATCTTTGAATATTTCTTGTTTCCAATCTCTTAATAATACTTGTTCCATTTTTTCAATTTGGTCATTTGTTGGATTTTGGGTTTTTGGGACTATACTTTTGATTATTATACTATCTAGTCCCAATAAGAAACAATAAACTTTTAATGATTGCACTTTCCTAGTATTTTTTGATAGTTTAAAAATAATATAATATAGACCAAATCTGATTCTATTTTTATATTATATTCGTTTTCATTTCTATTGTTTAGTAAGCATCCTATATATTTAGTAAGAACTGTTTCTAGACCATCTTCTGTTTCCTGATAGTTAAAATAATGAATTATTACAGTACCTTGGCTATTCTCTTGAATCAATTTTTCTCATACTATTTGTTGATTCTCTTTCTGAGCAACTATCCAGGTTTTCTTTCTTTTATATCTACCAGGTTTAGGTTTAGTGTATTTTGATAGTCACTTTCTTCCCATCCCTTTTTTAAAGTGTTGTGAGGTCTTCTATACTTTCTTTAGTTATGATTCTTTGTAGAAGATCATACCATCCTGGAATAGAACCTTTGCTAGTGTGCTAGATAAGTTAAATCATTCTCCACTTTCTAAATTTGTGGGGTTTTGATTTATCAGCTAGTTTATGTACATTAATCTATTATTTTGTAAAGATGGTATTGCCTTTCTATATTCTTCTACTGTTAAGTATTCTTGAATTGGACTATTGTCTTTGATCCATTTGAAAATATCATTCTACTTCCAGCTCTGGAAAGTTAGTCTCAAGTCCCTAATTAACTTTAGAACTTGTAATGTGAAATTTCTTTTATCATCGAGGTGACCTGGGATTTACATAAAAGAAAATTTAATCTGATAATTGTAGTAAGTCCTGCTGGACCCTGATTATTTATTCTATTACAAAGTCTGATTATTTGACCTTCTTTTTGGAGCATCCATATACTTTTAAGATTGTGTATCTTCAGATGATGAATTATACTATTGAGGATGGATCTACATAAAGCTACTTTGTTCTTGAAGAGCTTATGATATGCTACTGTCAAGTTATTGCATATTTTCTAGGACAATATACTATGCTGCATTCTAAACTCTATTCTCAGAATCAATACTTTATTTAGTATATAAAGGGCTTGTTTATTGGGCAATTACTTGTTTTTGAAAACTCTTATAATAGTATTAATTTCTTTTAAGATTCTTTCTTTGAGTTTAATTACAGTTTTCTGATTGCCTGTTCATATTCCCAAAAATCTTGCTTGCTCTCTTCTATTTAACTCTTTAATCACTTTTTTATTAATTTCTGTATGAACTTCTTCTGGGCAGTAGTTAGGATTATTGATAGTAACTAATATTTACTTGTTGTTGTTAATCTGAGAGTCATTTGCTTTGTAAAAGATCTTTGCTATTTTTAGGATCTTTTTATATCTTCTTTGGACCTTGTAATCCATGTGGTATTGTCCATAAAGGCTATGGCTGCATGTTTTGATTCTAGCTTTTTAGTGGTAATATTATTTAGATCAGGGTTCTATTAAACTTCTATTTTGTATCCCTGTTCTATGTCTTCATAGATTTTGTACAACAAATCATCATAGAAAATTCTTCATATCAGTGGTGAGATGGTTTTTTCTTGATCTATTCCATCTCCTACCCTTATTGGTTCCATAAGGTTATTCTTGAATATTACTTTGAACTCTTTATTTTGAAACAGGCTCATCATAATCTTGATAAAACCTTTGGGCACCTGATTCTTTCCATTGCTTTGGTTAGCATTTCCAGGCTAATAGTGTTATATGCCTTGGCTGTATCTTGAAAGAGTATCTACAGCTCTTTTTTGTTTTTTCTTGTATTTTCGCAGATATCATTAAGAATTTGAATGGATTCTACTATGCTCTCTTCTAACAATACTACATAGTTGGGACCCTTAAGAATATTGTTTATCTTACAAGTATTTTCTATTCTGGTGGTTAGAATTTTGGTGAAGCACTTTTTGGTAACTTCTAGTAATATGATTGATCTTGTATTTGTCAATTTATATCTCCATGGTTTTGATTTATCTATTGGATATATGTGGCTTTGTTTTCAACATACAGGTGTAACTTTTAATCTTAAGAAGGTATTTAGCATCTTTCACAGATATTTTTTTTTTCTTGACTCAATTTCTTTAGTATTTCATAATTAATCTGAGATTTTTCTAGAACTTTGTTATTTGGAAACACATAGAAAGTTTCTTTTAATTCTTTATGTATGATTGGTTCTAGAAGATTGTCATACCATATATCTTGGATGTCCACTTGGGATCATATTCCTTTTTCTACTCTTTGGTAAGATTGGTAAAGTTGACGTCTCGCTTTTTGAAGATCTCTTGATAGTATCTTCTTATTTCTTTTTCAATTTCTTTTTTGTTCATTGTTATACATTCTATATTATCTTACTTGACTTTAACCTAGTCAAGTACTATTTAGCTTCTTTTTTTATTTGTAGTAAGTATACCATCTTCTTTTGATTGTGTTTGAGATTATCATATCTTAGTTCTAAAGCTGATTTGATCTCTTCTCTTACTTTTTTGACTTCTAAGTTTGACTTATAAACTTGAGTCCTTCTATTGCATCTTGGATATCTTTTTTCAAGAGTATTCAGAAAATGTTAGAGATATTAAATTGAATGCAATAGTTTTCTATCTAATAATATGAATTATGAATGGCATTATATTTTTCGATAGTCACACTGAACTCCTGCACTTTTGTTATTTCTTTTGATGTCTCCACTTTCTTAAAAACTGTTTTTAATTGAAGAGCTCTTTTGTATGGCATAAATTTGAACAATATTTGTATCGTTTCTCCTTATTTGATACCAGTTTTTGGGTTTCTAATTTGTTAAAAGCCATCCTATAAATTAGATTTTTGAAGAGTTTCCAGATTTTATTTGCTAGTAGTTCTCTTTCATCTTTATCAAGTTTCTCATTAAGCATAAGCTCCAAAGAAGTTTTAAGTTTATGGTTCAGATTTTTTCGAAAGGCTTGCCATTGTTCAGGGGATATTCTTTTAGATCAATTCTTCATCTTTTGGATATTGTGCAGTATTTAATGGTCTTGTTTTCTTGTAAATAGATTATCATCGTATAGGGTTACCAAAAGCATAGTATGATCACTTCTGGTAATTTCTTTCATGTTTTAATTGTCAAATTGTAGGATTATATATTTTGCCAAGCTCTATGACATATAGATGAAATCTATTCTGCTATTGCTTATAGCATCTTGCCTTGTAGAAGTTTTATCTTTTTCTTCTGATATTGATTGTATATCTAAAAAATCCTATTCATCAATAAAGTTAAATAGAGAAATTTCAGGTTGCCATAAAGATTTAAAACATGTCCTGGATAAAAATGCTTCATCCTCTGATAGGTTGTATACTACATTAAATTCACCCATTAAAATTGTATAAAAGTCCTGCCCATGTTTTTCTCTAATATAGCTTATTATATTGTCTTGTACTTTTTTATATCTATATCTATCAGATGGAATATAAATCTATATAATGTAGATTTTGTTCTTCTTTGTCAGTATATTGATAGTGATCATATAGCTATTTGCCTTCTCTACTGATGCTACATGTTTTTTGAGATTTTTTCTTATTAATAGACTTACTTCTATACCATATGTGATATCTTTATTAGTACTATGGAAGTGTTTGTATTCTTTCTGATTACTGAAAGCCCATTTTGCATTACTGTGCATTAGCTTAATCTTGTACAATCCTATTATCCCTATGCCTTGTTTACTTATGTCTTCTATAAGACTATATTGATTAGTTATATTGGTAATACCTTATATATTTTATATGTCTATTTTTATTATTCTTTTTTCAATATCATTTTTCTCATTTCTGTTATTACTTTGCTTTTCTTTTTTTTATTCAGAAAGTCAGTTTTTTTACTTTGTAAGAATTTTTCTAAGTCCAAATTATCTAATTGTACATTGTTATGCTCTTTTTGGTGATGTTTTTCCTTCTTTGAAATTTTTACTGAAGATAAACTGGACTCATTTTCCCTCTTAATATCTTGAACAACTGGTGTACCTTTTTAAGAATGATTTATTTTTCTTCTACTATAGCTTATTTATCTATTAAAAGCTGTTCTATCCTTTAATCTGGCTATTCTACCACTTAACTTTTCTAAGTTGTTTAAGATACAGTATAGTGAGTCTTCTTTATTTTCTATTTTTGTATTTGACATATACTTGTCAAAACTACTGTACTGACTAGTTTTTGGGTTATCAATAGATTCTCTATTGTTTTTTGTGGCTAGATTCTTATGTCTTTTGTTATTTCTTTGTCTTCTTCTATCAGTTTGAGTTCTTTAGGATCTTCTTTGATCTTTGGAAATGGATTTCTTGGGTGTTGCCTTCTTGAAGATCGATGATTCTTACTATAAGAGAAGGAACTGATTAATTCATTGTTAAATAATAAGTTTATAGATACCATATTATCTATTTTAACTTTTATATCTTGTGTTTTGACTTTTTTTCTTTCAGTATCATAGGTCTTTTCATTTTCCGTTAGTGTATTTTTTATACTCCATAATAGATGTCACCTTCTAAGAAAATATGTTGTTTATAGGCTTTGTTAAGGGCATCTTTTAATGCAAAGCATATAATTGTGAAGTTTTGTTTCTTTAGTGTAAAGGGATTTCTTGAAGTATAATATGCTTTCGCTTCTGTACCATTGAGCACCTTGGCTATCAATCTTGAGTAGGAATTATTTGTACCTAGTAGTTTTGCAGAGTTTTTGTTTCTTTTTATTAAAATATTATTAATCTCTCTATCTGTCAATTATTTCCTGGCAAAGATAGCTCTAATAGTTTCTGTTTCTAAGGAAGTTATCCATAATGTTTCTAGGTTTATCTTGAGGTAGCTATATCACTTGATATAAGCCTTGACTCTTGTTTTTGTTTTGATCTTGTAGATATATATATTTTGCACCTTACCATACCTTTGGAAATATTCTTTTATAAGGTGTTGTGAAATTTTATGTGCTATATCTATTAGGATAACATGCTATATATTCTTTTTCTCTTCCTCTTTTCTTGATTAAAAGATCTTCTTATCTAATATCTCTATATTTTGTGTTAAGTTGGTGCTCATGTTTTCGAGTTATTGTAGACTGAAAGCTTCTTCCTTTTATTTATTTCTTCTAAACATTTGAAAAGATCTTCTTCTTCCTCCAGATGGAAACTCAACTATTTATTTTCATTTATAAATTCTTTGTGAAGAAAGTTGCACTTGTTTTATAACAATTTCAATATTGCTGAACTATAAAATTTCGTCATATGATCTCCCTAGTACCCAGAATGATCCCAGTATCTCAGATCAACATATTATGATTCTTTTGGTTATCTGAAAGTAAAGATCTTTTAGAACACTTTCAGAAGATTGATAGTCAATATTGCTATTAGCAAACTTAGCATAAAGTACTTTAGAATATTCTGTAATCCTAGCTTATCACATGTAACTATTATTTTCGAAGTATATTTGAGTTCTGTTCAAAATAATATAGCTTAATAGTCCAGCAAAACTAATAGTATAATTATTATTATTATTTATCTTAGTTTATATTCTCAAATATAATATAACTCAACTATGTATTTAAAGAAGAAAATTTTTCCTTTGGAGACTTCTCAGGATTTATCCAACAATAAAATTACCTTTAAACCAAAATTATTGTTCTGCCTCTCCTGCCTAAATCACCAGTGATAAATCTCTTTATTTATTATTGTCTAAATTAAGAACTTTTGCATATCATGTTAGAAGTCTAACTTGATGTTTTCCTGCACTAGTTCTCTGTCTCTATCTGATTCCTAAGAGATGAATTGAATAGGTTGACAATATGCTATCCAAGTATACCTTGGTTTCTTTTTCATTGTCTCCTGGAATATTGGCTGTTATTGCCCCTACTTTGTATTTACCCTTTTTGTTTATGAAATAGAGGTTTAGTGTTGAGATTGTTTGCCTATTTCTTGTAGTATAAGAGCTACACCCACTTATATTGTAACCTTGAATTTTGCCTTTGAGAGTTTTTGCTTCTTTTTTCTTCTGTTCTTGACCTTTCACCATTGTTATTTCATTATCTAATATTGATCCACTTTCTATATCAGTAGTGCTCTTCATTAAAATGAATAGTGTTTTTGTTAATTTTTCTTTGATTATATCTAGATATCTATCTTCTATGTAGAATTGAAGTAGATCCTCTTTCTTTTTCTTTCCTTTATACCAAAAAAAGATAATATGTTATATTATCTATTCCTAGGATTTTGGCGATAATGCTATCCAGTATAGTATATATTTCTGGAGTAACAATCATCACACCATTGTGATTGATTATATTTTTTTACTTGGCAATTTGTTGTGTAACCCATAGTTTGCCTGTTTTATCATATTTTTTTGCCAATTGGACTAGCATATCAATAATATTATCTTCTCTATTGTTTACTATCTGAAATATCTGTTTTGTTTTATTTATGATAGGATATATGTATGAATTGATATTATTGTCATATTGTTATGTTATATTATGAATAGTTATGTGAGTAAATCAATATATGTCTTTAATACTATTTTAGTAATTGTTGACAAGTTTTTATATATAATATTTGTTGTTTTTTAACTATTTTCTTGTTTTTGTATGTGTCTTAATCTTGTTTTATTAGACATATATTGTTTCTCCCTTTTTGCTTAAGTTGTTTACCTATTTATACTAACTTTGTTATATTTTTACAGATCTTTGACACTCTGTTTATATTGATCACTTGATATTGAGGAGTTGTGTTTGATAATCTTACCAATTTAAGTCACTCTTATTGTACTATTATGATAGACTTTTGTCAAACTTGTTTTAACAACAACTTTATATATATATATGTGTTTGTGCTACTTTGGTTATGTATTTTGATATGTGTAGAGATAAGATATGTATATTAGGCCATTTAGATCTTGAGAAGCTTTGATATTCTTCTAGATATTGAAGGATTTGAGATTTGCTTGATTTATCAAGCAAAACTAATTGCTTTAGGATTTCTTGTAGTGTCAAGAAAGGTGTTAACCTACACTGACCTGGCTGCAAGCTCCGTAAAATTGTTATTGGCTTTCTTTTTTTGACTATGAATCAGTTTGTGTTGATCTATTTTCTTCTCTTTAGCAAAAAAAAAGAGAGTTAAGGTTATGCTTTATGTTGTGTTTTTTTCAGTGGTCACTAAACTAGAACTATATATAAAGTATTGTTTTCTGTGCTAAAATATCTATTGTGTGTTGGTGTTGTGAAAGAATATGTGTCTAGAGTTATGTATATTGTCTCTTTTCTTGGGTATATTACTTAAAAAGAAAATTTTTAAAAATCTAAGGGATTTATGAAAAGAGTTTTTATTGTGTATCAATTATTATTTTTTTGTTATAATAAACCTATTTTACATGAATAGCTGCATATATATTTAACTAATACTATGTACAACCACTATCAGCTCAACACTAAAGCTAAAAAACCATGCAATTCTGTTTTAATTATTCTTAAAACAATTTTTTATTAAGAGTATTCTAGTTATTAAGCCATCAAATTTAATATCCTAAATCCTAGTTTTTGATCCTTAAAAGTCGTCCACAGATTTCTTTTTCATCAAGGCCTCCCAATAGTCAAGTCTATGAAAGCTAATATGGCCACATGCATAAGAATAGGGACTGACTTATTATAGAAGAGTCTTTTTTCTTATGTATGAGTTTTGTATTAAACCATTTGTGTCTCCAGATAAGTTGTATTTTTGTTTTGATCTTGAGAGACATGTTACCAATTTTGGGATCTACTCTTCTTATTACTATTTCTGGTAACACAGTTGTATCAGTAATAATTCTATTCAATTCAAATCACAACCTGATCACAATTTAGATATAGACCAGATATTATATTTAGAAATATCAGTTAGTTTATAATTACGTCAATAAACAGATTCAATTTATTGTAATAGTCTTGTATTTAGGTGAAATTGAATCCAGATCTTATGATCTGACCTATGGAGTGCTAACCACTGTATTATTGACCCATAGGTCAGATAAAGTTGATTTTTTTAAAAAAATTATTTTAAAAAAAATATATTACAATAAGTTTTGAGCAAAAAAATTTTATTGTTCATTAAATACTAATAAAATTTTTATAGTTTTTTATTTTTTCAAAAATTTTAACAATAATTATAAATAACTTAATAATGTATATTACTTTTTTGTTTAATATTTTTTATATAGTTTTAAACTAGATTATTTATTTTATCAAATTTTCCAAAGAAAAAAATATTTTAAAATCAAAATTTTTTTTAAAAAAAATGAAAACAAAAATAAATAATATTATATATGTTTTATCTACCTTCAGAGTAGGGAAAAAAAAAGTAAGCCCTGAGTTTAGGAGAATCAAGTAAAGAAACATTAACCTCTGGATAAAGTTAATAGTCAAAAGCCCAATTCCTAGTGACATATTAAGACTTTTCTTTGAATGGGCTAGAATATATAAGAAGAAAACCAAGCCGACTCTTTTAGAATGTATCAAAAAAATTCAAGAATTAGCAAGAATAACTTGGAAAAGATATTGGGAAGCTGTAGGTGAATGGAAAATCTTCTAGAGCATTACAAAGGTAGAGAAAAGAACAAAAAGCAAATGTGTGCAAAACCCTCAAAAGCCTGTATAGAGAAATCACTAAATTTGATGGATCTAGACTAGAAACAACCAAAAATCTTTAAACTCTTTTTCATACTATTGCAAAAGAAAAATAGCACTAACTTGGCCTAGGCAAGTTGGTTTTTCACAAGAAAGGCAACAGGCCATGAAGTCCTTTAGAAATTTAAACCAGAAGGTATCTTTTCTAGTTTTCTAATATACATACTAGTATAGTTTGAAATTTAGTTAGTTTTGAAATAGATAATATACATGTAATATCAAAGTAAAAGTTAATAAAGATCAACTGAAAGCTGAGCCAACTTTAAAAATAAAAAAAATAAATATTATATTATATATATATATTTTTTTAAAAAATCTCTGTCAAATTAGTTATATATATTTTATTAAATATTTGTAAACTGTACATATAAAATAAGATACTAAAGCTAATTCTCTAACTAACTCACTTATTTAATTATACTACTTCTCTAAGAGTAACTTTGGGAGTGATTTATCACTTAATTAGTAGTTCAAGTAAAGACCCTTCCAACTTATAACCTCATTACTTACAGGTCACTACTATAGATCACTCATTCAAGTTTTAATAAAAATCAAAATCCAATCACTTCTTATCATACTTCATACCATTTAATAAAATTTCTTCCAACTTCTTGTTTTCAATTTTTTTTTTTTTATATATCAATTTTTTAATAGATAGACTTTCTGTATTCTAGATCTTACTTTCTTGATTCCATGAATATATTGATCTTTTTATCTTGTCACATTTGTAGATTTATGATATCTATTTCTACTTGATTATCTTTTTACATTTGGCATTTCATATTTTCTTTCAGAAGTGGTTATATACTTTCTTTTGTATTTTCATTATTCATCTTTTTGCCTTTTTTTCAATTCTTTTATCACAACACTTTATTAAATCTTTCTCTATTAATTCTATATAGAAGTCAAGTGTATTCTGATTAGTTTCTAAGATTCTTTTTATTAGTTTTGCTATCTGGGTAATTATTTTCGAAGGTGGACAGGGATTTTACCTTAATAATTGTGATCCTAAAATTTGTATTATATACGTATTATTAAAAAATGGGGACCGAAAAAATCATATTTAATATTTTGATCGCCTTCAAGAATAATTGCCCATCTGTTTATCAATTTCTCCTATTTTCATTCTATCATTTATTATTAAGTTTAATCCTTTCTCTTCAGATCCCTTTTTTTTATTCTTTAAAAGCTTTTTGAATCTTTTCAAGATTTCTTCTATTCCTTTTTGCTATGTTTTATTCTGCTGTATCTTATAAGTTAGATATTTTAGCAAGTATTTTATATTTTTTTTTTTCCTGGTTATACATAATATATTTTACTTACTTATAAAGATTTGGTTTTCTTATGGTTAGCTTAATTAATATTAGTAGCTTATCATTAGTCAACTTTATAAGAAAACTTTTGTCTTATAAACTCTTAAAGAAGGTATTCTATGTATATCTATTCTTTACTTGTTTCCATACTAGATTTCATATGTATCTGTACTAATCTTAAATTTACTGATCTCATCTCTTCTTAGTTCTACCTTGAGTTGTCTATTGGTAGGCTATTACTTTGTTATTTGTTTTTTTAATAACTTGTCTTATAGAAAAATTTAATATTGTATCTTGCTATTTAATTTCTATAATGATTTTGAGTAAAATAAGATTTTTTTATTTTATTAATAAAAACTTTAATGCTTTTTTGGCAAAAATATCTGTTTTTTTCTTATGCTAAATATTGAAATATGTCTTAATCTTGATAAGCTTGAGGTCTAACTTTTTTTTCTTTATAAGATCCAATATTAATGTCTATAGGAATTAGTTTTATTCTTTTAACCATCTTTTATGAATCATTTTAAGATGATCCTTTTCTATAGTTTTTCATTTTGAGATGTAAACTTAACTATTTGTATAGATCTTGATCTTGTTGTTTACCAGAGCTTCTAGTAGTATAGTCACTATTGCTACTAATTCTATTCTAGTAGATGAAGATCAATTAACTATTCTGGTTTGAAACTTGCTTTCTATTTCTGCCTCTTCTATCTGTATCCATGCTATTCTCATCTTTATGTCTATATTTTTATGATTTATAGGGATCCATTAGAGTAAAAAGTCATTAGTTCTTTTCTTTTTATATTATACTTAAGTATTTCAATTAGATAGGATTAGTAAGTACCTTCTTTTATATGATCTTTAATAATATTTTTTTCTCAATCCTTTATTTTAACTTGTAATACTCTTTTATTTGAAGTGGTTACTTGATTACTATATATTGTTTTATATATTATTTCTTTCAATACTTTTTTGGGACTTGGAATTTTCAGTAATTGAGCTTTTTTAATAGACTTTTATATATTAATATAAAGAATAATATGTATTTTTTCTATACTTGTTTCAATTATACATTGATCTTATATAATTGTATCTTCTATGCATCCCTGATATCAAATTAGTTTTAATTTTTAATTCTTAAAAAGGTTGACACATTCTAAATACTCTATTTTAATGTACATTCAAGTATCATTTGGAATTAATTTTCTCTATTCTATCTGTTACTATTAAAACTTGCTTTCTATAACTATTCAAAATTTAGATTATATGTCAAAATTGAATTTGAGAGTAGAATGTTCTGGACTTTTTTTATTCATTCTTCTTTTCAAGATTTTATAAGCTGTTTTAATTTATTTCCCTGTATCATCTCAGTTATAGACCAGTACTATTTTGGAATAGGTCCTTTGCTCATTTTCTATAAAAGTTAAAGTATTTACTAATTTCTTACTTCTTTTGTTTCATAGTCAACTAGTTGATTTATATATATCAGCTTGTTGTTCTAAGTAATGAAATGACTTTTTTAATATTCTTATATTAATAAAAATTCTTTGATTGGACTGTTTTCCTAACTCTATTCAAAAATATCATTCTATTTCTAGCTTTGAAAGTTAATATCTATATCCTTGATTAGCTTCAGTACTTGTAATATAAAGTTATCTCTTTTTAAATGATGATTCAGGAAGTTGCAAATAAGCAGATTATTAGACTTCCAATATTTGATCTGTGCTTGCTTGAGTATGATGATCATTATTATTTCAGCTGACCTTAAATCATTTAGTTTATTGATCAATCCTATTATCTGACATTCTTTTTATAGCATTAAAATACTCTTTAAGCTATAAACCTTGAAATAGTATATTATGTTGTTGGGTATCAAATAACATAATGTGATTTTACTTTTGAACAATTTTCTGTATACCATTATTAAAGTGTTGTATATCTTTTAAGACTGTATACTGTAATGTATTCTGAATTCAATTCTTGATATTGGTACTCTATTTAAAATGTAAAGAATTATTTTATTAATCAGCTTTTTATTATTTAAAACTCTGGTAATCATATTGATTTTTTTGAGCATCTATTCTTTAAGCTCAATAGTTGTCTTTTGATTACCTGTTCAGATTCCTGGAAATCTTACTTATTTAGTTCTATCCAGTTCTTTAACTATTTCTTTATTGATACTTGTTTATACTTCTCCTGAATAGTAATTAAAATTGTTAATAGTAACTAATACTGATTTGTTACTATTAATTTGAAAATCATTTGTCTTATAAAGATTCTTGCTTATTTTAGGATTTTCTCTATATCTTACTTAAATTAAGCTATCCATATAATATTATCCATAAAGGTTATCATTTTATGCTATGACTTTAACTTTCTACTACTATCTTTTTTCAAATCTAAATTCTAGGTAACTAATATTTTGTATTCTTTTATTTTATCATTTTGAATTTTACATAATAAAGGATCATAAAATATTTTCTATATTAGTGGTGATATAGTTTTTTCTTAATAGATTCTGTTTCTTACAATAATTGCTTCTGTTAGATCTTTTTTATATATTATCTTAAACTCTCTATTACAGAAAAGACTCATCATAATTTGAATAAAATCTTCCGAAATTTTTATTTTTTTCATAATTTTGACTGGTATATCTGGACTAATAGTATCATATGCCTTTGCTATATCTTAAAAAGAATTCATAGCTCTTTTTTATTTTCTCTTACTTTTTCACAAATATCATTAAGAATTTAAATCAATCCTATATACTTTCTTCTAATAGTTTTGCATAATTGAAACCTTTCAGGATATTGTTGACCTTACAAATATTTTATAATCTATTTGTAAAAATCTTAGTAAAGCATTTTTGTGTAACTTTTAGCAACACTATCAGTCTTGTGTTGATGAGCTCACACTTCTATGACTTGGATTTTTCTATAGAATATACATGACTTTGTTTCCAGCCATATAAAGTGATTTTTTATTTTATAAACAGTTGAATATTTACCTTAAGTATTTTTTTCCTTCTTGATCTAAACTTTTTAATATTTCATAGCTGATTTGTGATTTCTTTGGAGCTTTGTTGTTTGGGAGTATGTAAAACATTTTACTTGATTCTTCTTAAGAAATTGGCTTCAAGAGATCTTTATACTATTTTCTTTAATATAGCTCTTGTAATAGTATTCTTCTTTCTAATCTTTTAACAAGCAGTCAAAGCTAGTATCTCATATTTAAATGCTTATTTATAGTATCTTTCTATCTTTTTTTTTATTTTATTATTTCTAGTTATTATATAGTTATTTTCTTCATTTTTAACTTTGACTCTATCTAGAACTATTTTGATTTGTTACCATCTGTTAAAAAGTTTATTATTCTTCTTTGATTATTTTACAAATCATTATATCTTTATATTAAGACCTTTTTAATAGTATCATTTATTTATCTTGCTTTTGCATTTTAACAAATTAACTTTAGACCTTCTATTGCATTCTGTATATCTATTTTCAATAGTATTCATAATATATTTAGAACATTATATTGAATATAATAGTTTTTGATCTGGTAATTAGAATTGTGTACTATATTATGCTTGTTAATTGTTATGCTAAGGATCTATAGCTTAATATGTTCTTGTGAGATTTCTGCTTTTTTAAAGAGTATTATTAATTGAAGAGCTTATTTATATTTGATATATTCTGGACTATACATATAATGTTTTCTTTGTAAAGTAGATAGCTTCTTACTAGTGAGCTTGTTGTATGCTACCTAATATATTTGTTTTTTAAATACCTTTCATATTTTATTTGTATAAGCTTCTCTTCTACTTTCTTTGAACTCTTCTTATAAAAAGAATCTAGTATTGTTCTGAACTTATAGTTTATGCTTTTCTCAAATACCTGCCATTGTTCTACTATTGATTCTTTTATATCAATTTTCCTTTCATATTTTATGGCTAATATATTAATAATATCTTTTGTAAAGAGGTTGTCATATGATTTCCTCTAGACTTTGATTATCAAAATGTAGTAGTGAGAATTTTGTAAGGCTCAATTATATCTATATATAATCTATTTAACTATTGCTTTATAGTATCCCATCTTATTGAAGTTTTGTTCTTTCCTTCTTATACTACTTGAGTATCTATAAAAGCTCATTTATCCAGAAAGTTAAATAGTTAGATTTCTGAATGTCAAAATGATTTGAAAATTGTTCTATAAGTTGATACTCTATTTTCTGCAAGGTTGTATATAGTATTGAAGTCTACCATAATTATTATATGAAAATTTTGTTTACGTTTTTCTTTAATGAAGTTTTGTATTTTTTCTTGTATCTTTTTATTTTGTTACTTGTCTGAGAAAATATAAATCTGAATAAATTATACAAATCTTATTTTTTTTTATGAGCATGTTAACTGCTATACTATATTCTTCTGCCTTTTTTACTGATACTATTTGTCTCTTCAAATTTTTTCTTACTAATATACTAACTCTGTATTATAAAAAATATCTTTGTTGACAATATAAAAATGCTTATAACTTGTTTGATTTTAAAAAGTCTATTTTGTTTTTGCTTTTATTAACTTGATTTCATATAGGCGCATAATTTCAATATCTTGTTCCTGTATTTCTTCTATAAGACTATATTGATTTGTATTATTGATAATACCCCTAATATTATGCATTTATATTCTTATTACTTTCTTTTCAATATTTTTTTTCTCTCTTCTCTTTTATTTATATTTTTATATTTTTTCTTTTTATAAATTCATTTTTTTCTATTTGAAAAAAAGTATTGAGGTCTTAATTATATCGTTATTTCCTAGTACTCTCTTGTTCTTCCTGCTATACTTTATTCTGTTTAAATATTAAAAATAGTAGGCAGATATTTCTTATTTTTCTATGATTGAACTGATACTCTTTTTAGAAACAGTTGATTCTTTCTCTAAATGGATCTTTTTCTAGTTTTTCTATTCTTTTATCTAATTTCTCAATTAATTTGTATAATTGAGATATTTCAGATTTCTGGTCTAGATTTGTTTTTGAGCTTCTTGCCTTGTATTTTATTGTTTGTCTCTTTTGTTATCTAGTATTTCTAGAACTGTTTTCTTTCTTTTCTTGACTTTGTGATCTTCTATATTAAGTATGATCTTTTTTTTTTATCAAGGGTTTTCTATTACTACCAGTAGCTAGTAAATTAGATCTTAAAGTCTGTTAATTAGTTCTTATTCAATAATTATTATTATTCTGAAACCTATTGTTGTAGTATTTTGATATTTTATTTCAATATAATCATTTATTTCTATTTCTTGACCATTATATCTTTAATTTTCTTCTTTTTCAATAGGGTTATATACTATATATTATCTGAGTTATATAAGTTATTTGAGTCAATAGATATTCTACAGTGGGACTAATAATAATTTTTTGTACTCCATCCTAGTCTTTGATTTTCAATTATAATTTGTTGTTGAAGTACCTCTTTTAAGTCTTTCTTATTTTCAAAGTAAACTATTGCATAATCTTTTAATATCAGAATAATCATATTTCTTGATATATAAAAAACATTTGTCTTTATTTAACTTAATATTCATTCTATAGATCTTTTACTAATTATATACAGTCTTAGAAAATATTGCTTTCTTTCTTTAAATATCTGGATTACTTCTTGATTATTG
Organism: Acaulospora colombiana; assembly: GCA_910592055.1. Classification (NCBI taxonomy): domain Eukaryota; kingdom Fungi; phylum Glomeromycota; class Glomeromycetes; order Diversisporales; family Acaulosporaceae; genus Acaulospora; species Acaulospora colombiana. The sequence continues at coordinate 19,296 of CAJVPT010001175.1, forward strand.
AGTTCTTTATGAACTATTATTATTCTTATTTGATTAGATTTAATTTTGAGTATCCAATGTTGTTCCAATTTAGAATACTCTCAATATGCAAAGAGATAAATTCTAAATCTTTTTTGGTATTGCCTTTCTAATTAATTTTTTGTTATATTTGTGATCTGTATCTATCAGTGTAATATACTTCAATCTATTTTTTGCTGAAAAAAGTTTTTTGATTTGAAGAATCTTTTATTTAAAGCATATCTTTGAAAAACTGGATATGTGCTTCTATCTTAATCTATTCTTTTAATGAAAAAGTTTTCTTCTTCTTTTTTATTAATTGATTATAGACACTGTACTGCATCCTCCTTTTTATTAATATCAAAAGTAATTCAATGGTTACTATTAATGAATTTGATCTTGAAAGAATTTAATCTCTTGAATATATTCAAGGTTCTCTTGAGATATTTAATTTCTTCTTTTTTGTTATCACCTAAAGTATAACTTAAAGTACCCCAATTTGATTATACTAGTTTGTTTAATAAAATAGAGATTGACTATAGAGCCTTGTATTCTATTCAATGTATTATATATAATGTTTTCTATGATGCAAATTTCTTGAACTGTTTCATTGATTGTTTTTATCTTTGCTTAATCTAATATGATTCAATTTTTTATTATGACTTCTCTAATGAGATTGTCTTTCTCAATTTTTATGGAAGTTGGTTAAATGTTCATCAAACATTATCTGTTTCTATAGTTTCTTTTAGATCGTGACTTAAAATGTAACTTTTTATCTTGTTTGTTAATATGTTATATATTTTCTTTTCAAGTATAGGAACTTCAAGATCTTACTTTTTGCCTTGTTTCTTTTCTCTTAAGGTAATAATATACTTTCTTAACATATATTCTTTATCAAAATTAAAGGATCTATCTTTAATAAATTGGTTATAATATTATTTAATATTGAGGATATATAAATTGCTTCTGATAGAATATACATTTTATCTCCGATTATATGCCTTAACTCATATTGAAACATTTTTGTTTTCTATAATTCTTATTAGAGATTATGATTAATAGTTAATTTTCTCAATACTTTTAGAATTTCTTTTTCACATCTTTTTAGAATTCTAATAATATTTTGCTCTTTCTAACTCATGTTGTTATGTAAAATAGATAAACTACATATATATTAGGTTATTTTGATATTTTTGTTATTTTTTTCATATTAATATGTGTTTAATAATCTATATAAAATTATGAGTAGTTGTGATTAAATAATCCTTGATAATATATTGTCAATCTATATTTTTTTAGGTTTTGTATACTAGTCTTGTTTATTTACATATATATTACTTATTTATTGTATATAATATAGCTGGGTTAACATGTATTATTGCTTTGGGTTAAATTGACATATCTTGATATTATTAATTTATCACATCTAAGATATATTTATTTTATGTATTTTATTTACATAATATAAGTAAATAAATCAGTTATTGTTATTGTTTTGTTATGAATCTTTATTGTTTGATTTAAGAGACCTGAATATTTTTCTAGGTTTTTGAGCCCTAAATTTGAATTGATTTATTGGTTTGAATTATTGCTTATAAAATCTCTTTTAGTATCTAAAAAGGTGTTAATCTGTACTGGCCTGACTAAAAGCTTTATGGAATTGATATTTGATCTCAAGAAGCCTATTGTAAATCAGTTTGTTTTTGCTTTCTCTTCTTTCTAAAGCAAATCAAAAGTATTCATCTGAACTATTAGTAGAGTGATAAATCATTTTTGAAGTTGTACTTAAAGTAACAATAGTCAAGACAAGTAAGTTAATTAAAGATTTAACTTTAGTATTACATTGATATATAAAGTTTACAAAATGTTTAATAAAATATATATAACTAGCTTGATAGAAAGAAAAAAATTTTATTTATAGTATATACAATATATAAATTCTTTCTGCTAATTCCCATAATTTTTTTTGTTTTCTATAACAACCCACAACTTCTATTATTTGTCATAATTATATTTTACATTAAGATATTTTAATTTTTATTTTATTCAATTCACTTTTCAAGATTTGATTAGCTGTTCTATTCTCTCATTTTGTTTAATCTTGACTATTAATAGATGTCATTTTGGAACTGGTTCCTTATCCATATTTTGTATAAGCTATAACATTCTTCAGTTTTGTGTTTCTTTAATATTTACAGTATATCAATTTATTGATCTATATACTATATATTAAACTATTGTTTCTCAGTAAATATATAGCTTTTTTGTATTTATCTGGTATAATATATTTACTAATTGGACTATTTTCTTTACTCCATTCAAATATATTATATTATTTCTAACTCTGAAAAGCTATACCCATATCTTTAGCTAATTTCAATACTAGAAGCATAAAATTGTCTTTGTCTAATAGGTAATATAAAGAATCATAAGTAAGTAGATTATTAGGTTTTTAGTATTTGATTTATGCTTATTTAAGTTTAATAACTGTTATAACTTTTGTAATCCTTGATTATTGAGTCTATTGCATAACCCTGTTATCTGATTTTCTCTTTATGATACTCAAATACTTTTTAAATTGTGGATTTTTGAATAAAATATAGTACTATTTGATATTGATTTACTGAAGATAGTTTTATTCTGAAGAGCTTTCTATATATTGTTGTTAAAATATTATATATTTTTCAAAAAAGTATACTGTGTTATATTTGAAACTCAATTCTTGATATTAGGACTCTGTTAACTATATAAAACATTTGTTTATATATCACATTTTTATTTTTTAGAGCTTGAATAACTATGTTAATTTCTCTCAACACTCTTTTCTTAAGTTTAACTACAGTCTTTTGATTGCCTGTCCAGGTTTCTAGAAACATTGTTTGCTCAGTTCTATTTAGTTTTTTGACTATTTCTTTATTAATATCTGTCTGAACTTCTGCTGGATATTGATTGGAATTATTAATAATAATTGGTATTAATTTGTTACTATTAATTTGAGAATCATTTGCCTTATAAAAAATTCTTGCTTTTTTTAGAATTTTTTTCATGTTTTTTTTGGATCTAGCAATTCATGTAGTATTATCTATAAAGACAATAGATGCATATCAAAATTTTAGTTTTCTTGTTTGTTGTTAGATCTGAATCCTAAAAAACTATTATCTTATATTCTATTCTTTATTTTTTTGAATCTTGCATAAAAGAGTGCCATAGAATATTTTTCATATTAAAGGAGAGATAGTTTTCTCTTGATTAATTCTATCCCTACTATTATTGAACTTGTTAGATTGTTTTTATAAATAATTTTAAACTTTCTATTTGGAAACAGGTTCTTTATTATATTAATGTAGCCAGCTAAAATTTTAATTCTTTTTATTGTCTTTTTTACACTAGTCAAAAAATATTTATTTGGCATAATGCTACTTGTGTAACATTTGTCAAAAAAATAAATAATTCGGCATATTAATGACATAAATAAATCATCAATCAATTTTTATCATATAATTTAGTATATAATTTGATATAAATAAATCGTCAATCAATTTCTACTATACAATTCGGCATAAATAAATCGTCAATCAATTTCTACTATATAATTTGATATTATATGCCATATTTGA